>ML301578.1:0-59315 GCA_005239505.1 Nicotiana paniculata
GTTCTACCAAAACCCTAGACTAAAGAAATTAGCTACTCATGTTATTGAGAATCAAAACTAAAGGAAATTTCATAATTTAAATACAAAGTAATGAATACTAGATGTAGAAATCAATGTTTGTCACTTCTATGGTGTTTTCTTGTTGAATCCTTTGAAATTCGTATGACTCTTCTCTGTCCTTCTTTGAATCCTTCAGTTTTGTTGTTTGGTGTCTATTTATATGTTTAGGGCGAACCCTAACCATGTGGGAGACTTCTATTTCAACCGGGAAACACTTAACTCATCAAAACTCGGATTTGGCCGAAACTAGGAACCCCGCGCGTTTGGACCCTAAGGCCTGGATAACGCTAGGCTAGGGCTTGCGTTTCAGCCCTAACGCCTGGATAACGCCAGGTTAGGGCTGGCGTTTCATCTCTAAGGCCTGGCTAATGCCAGGTAGGGTCAGGTTGTATGGCTCTGTCGCCCGGCTATCGCCCGGGTGTCTCCTTTCGCGTATTTTTCGACGTATTTGCATCCCTTTAGCTCCGTTTCCATCTCCAATTCACCTACACATAAAATAAAGTCTATTAAGCACATAACAAGTGTATCTTTATCACTAATGCACCTCAAATGTATGGTATATCACATGTTAAACTATGCATTTTAGCCTCGCATCAGGTTTACTGAATCGTGCCTCTTTGTACCGTACGTCTTCAAAGAATCACATCCAGCTGTCGCGTTTTCCTGTGTTCACGTGACTGGCTGAGTTGTCAAAAGTTGGCTCCAATACAAATAGTCCCCCCACTTACCATATATTTAACGATTAATATTTGGTAAGTGGATATTCATTTATGGCGGGAATATTTTGCCGTCGCTTTTCCTCGAATAATTGTATCCTTCTCTGTACCATAGGCGTCGTTTTTCACTTCCATTTAATGCTCATACCACGTGTCCTTTTCAGATTGATTCTGCATTTACTCGGCACCTTTTAGGGCTTTTTGCGGCTGTGCCAATCTCGAAGTGACATCTTCAATTATGACTTTTCATCATTATTTTTCTTTTTTCCCATGTTTGACGGTTGTACTCAAGTATAAATACCTTTCTTCTTTTCTTTTCTTCCACGAAACACTTTTCTAACTTTGTCTTTTGTAAAGAACTTTCTTCTTGCCTTTGTAAACATGTCTTCTTCAAACCAACCTCAGGGAGTAATAGATATTGAAAGTTTAACGCCATCTTCTGCTCCGACTAGGAGTCGGAGGGGTGGTAGACTTAGAAGTCTAGGATCCACTCCTTCGAGGGGCTCCTCTTCTTCTCAGATAGTTCCTTCTCCTTCTAATAGATCTCTAGTTTCTCCAAGGTTTAGTGTTTCTCGGTCTTTGTTTAGAGGTAGAGGTGAACGCCTTCGTGAACCTGGAGTCGATGAAATTATCCCTGCTGAGTTTGTTTTTGCTAGGGATAGTCAAGTTCTTGTAGACCAATCTTCTTCTCTTGAAAGTGTCAAAAGATATTTAACCCTTATAACTGAGGGTCAGATTTCCCTTGTTCGTAGGGAGTGCTTTTGGAGGTCTGACTTCCCTGTCTATATTTCTAATAGTAATCAAAGAATAACGTCTTACAAGACGATATATTCTTTTGTTTATACGTACCCTTTCACTTTAGGGTTTAGGCCCCCCATTGACCCAGTCATAATTGAGTTCTGCCATTTTTTCAATATCTGCTTAGGACAAGTTGGCCCGCTTGTGTGGCGAGTTGTCACGTGTCTCAAGAGTTTGGATTATTTAGCCTCGGTTCCTTTTACTTTCAACCATATTATTCATCTCTACTCTCCTACCTTATTTCGTGAAGGGTTTTTTACTCTGACTGGTAGAAGAAAAAGAGTGCTGGTAACCCCTGGAGATGATAAGGATAGGGGTTGGTACCTCTAGTATGTTGCTGTACCCACTGTTGGTTTAGTGGGTGAAGAAAATCGTCCCTTCCCTGAGAAGTGGAATCGCGCACGTGAGTATGCTTTAGCTCACATTTATTTACTTTTTCTCATTTTGACTTGAGATGTTTTATTAACACCGTATTTGTTTCTTCTTCTCTCAGCAATCATGAATACTGTTGAGAATGTCTCCAGTATTCGTGATTGGGTAGAAAAATTATTGTATGTTGCTCCTTTAGAAGAGAAATCTTGGAAGTACCTCGCTGGGAGGTATGATTGGCATGTAAACACCCACGATAAGTGAAGCTCTTGTTCTTGCTTCTTTCCTTACTCGAGTCTCTTCTTTCTTTGTCGTTTAATTTTTTCCCTTTTAATAGGATTCTCCGCTCGTGGGGTGTCTGCTTCATCTATCCCGAAGATGTCTTTGGATCAGGACCAAGAAATTATTGTTGGTTCATCTTCCTCGAAGAGGAAGATTGGTGAGTCTCGTTCCGTAGAAGAATAAGAAGAAGGTGCTCTAGTGCACAGGCCACGAAGAAGGCGGGTGGTTTCAGATGATGAGCTTACACCCTTAACCTTGCCTTCCGTGCCTGTGATTGAGACCTCTGTCCTTGATGATGTTTCACATTCCCCTTTTCATGAGGGTGTTAACCTTGCTCATGACGATGTCCCTTTGGCTGCTGTCTTTCCTGCTTCTTTGAGAGAAGTTGTCTCGTATGTTCCTTTGGCTATTTCGGCTTCTGCTGCTGCTTTGACCGTAACTTCCTCGACTCTTCAACCCTCCGTGCTTGCTGCTTTGCTCGTGGGTTCTCCATCTCCTTAACCCTCTGTGTCTGTTGCTGTTTCATCTCTGCCTGCTTCCATGACTTCCATTAGGGAAGTAGGGTCTTCCAGCAGAGAGATGCGGCAGGTGGTAATAGAGGTTCCAGCTGAGGGGAATCTTTTCAAGAAAATGGGTGAGCCTAAAGTGCGGCTCAAGCCCTTGATAAGTCCCTCTGAGAAAGCCAAGCTAGCCAGCCACGGTGCTCTTACATGGGCCAATGAGGTCGTGCATACTTCTTTGAAGGTATGATGCAAGTTATCTTCTTTCATTTTCGTATATGAAATTTACCATATCTGACTAGTTTATTTCTTGTAGATTAACCTTATTGGGATGGAGCTTATGAAGAGGATCTCAAACACGGACCAGGAGACAAAAGAGTTGCAGGGCGATGTTGATAATTGGATAGCACAGTATGATAGCCTAAGGATTGACATGGATGCTTTAGAAGAGGAAATGAGTACCTTGAAGCGGCAGATGAGACTCATGGCAACAAAACTAGTAGTAGAGAAAGCTTCCTCCAGTCATGCTGATAAAGACAAGAGTGTTCACGAGTCTTCGTTCGTTGAGCAACTGTCCCGTGCCTCGGAGGAGATTAGAGACTTGAAAAACTTGTTGGGGAAGAAGGAGGAATACTCAGGCGAGCTCGTGCAATCACTCACTCGTACTCAAAAGGACCTTCGTAAGGCTTTAGATAAAACTCAAACTTTAGAGGAGTCGATTGTACCGTTAAGGGCCGCACATGAAGCTGCGAAAGCGGAGAAGGACGGATTGAGAGTTGAGCTTCAAGTATGGGCAAAGGATTATGAAAATCTTGAAGAGGTGGCTGCTGTCGATGTGAGCTAGGCGTACATGAATTCTCGCCTTGACACATTGATGGAAATGAGTCAATAGGGTTTTGTCCTTAGTGCTGAAATAGCTAAACCTAAGGAAGCCACGGAGAAGGCTCAACAAGGTCATAACCTCTCTTCACCTGATGGTGAGATTCTAGCCGCTCATGCCTCTTCATCTCTAGTTGCTTGCGCCCCTCTCTTGAAGAAATTTAGTCGGTTCATCCCCCCCTTTTTTTTTTTTGTATCAATTGGTGTTTACCCCAGTCACATCGGGGGTAAATTTGGATTTCTTTAAATTCCCCAAATGACAACTTAGTGGCACCACAATGTATTTAAAAAATTTATACGGCTAAATATAAGTTAATACTTAGTTTTATCCGTTTTAATATATTAATGTTAGTACGACTTTTGTTGAGTTTCTGTTTCACTCTTTAAGTCTTTTTGCATGCTTCCTTTTTCGAGGTTTTAGTTTTACCTCTGAGTTTTGCATGTGGAATGCTTTAGACTACTCGTACCTTTTTGTAATAGGCAAGATGTCATATTAAATATGTGCCTTTTTGTAATAGGCATAGTTTATGGAAGAGGTTCCTTTATAATTGACATGAAGAAGACGTCTCAACTTCATGATAATGCAATAGAGTGATAGGAATTTTACACATGTTTAAGAATGTTTCCAAGGAAAGTTTTTTGTTTGAACTTCCATGACATTTTACATGTGTTTGGTTATCGTCTAAAACTCATGTTTGCAACCGTTTTTGTTTAACAGATTTGATATACTCTTGTACTTCGTAACTGTTTTTCATAGGTAATAGTTTTTCGATATTAATACAAGGAAACAATTGTTTTTTACTAGTAACTGTTTTTATAAAGATTGGGGTTTTTACCCGCAACTGTTTTGGAAACAGTTTTCTAATTAGTACGAGGGAAATATTTTCTTATTCGTAACTGTTTTTATTTGATAACATTTTTTTGAACAAATACAAGGATTTAGATCTTTCATCCATAAATGTTTTATTTGAGAACAATTTTTTGAATGAGTACATTGATGATGATCTTTTACCCCTAACTGTTTTTGTTACAACAACTTTAAATAAGTATAAAGATGTACATTTCTTTCTCGTGACTAATATTTTGCCTTTCAACCTGAACATGTTCGAAGGTTTTTGCTTTTTGCATTAGGCTTTGTATTTGGATGGCTCTTTGATTTCTTTCGATTCTGCTCGTGTCACTCGTCTCATTGGGTAGATGGGTCTTCAGGATCGAGCTTTTGGCTTTCTGATAGTCTTCTTTGCTTCGTCTTAGCCTTTCATACTGTATAGTCACCCAAGTATTTGAGCTTTGAAGAATGAAATCTCGAGCACTTGATTATTCCTTCCTTGTGGTCCTTTTCCTGAAAAGGAAAAACATTCCGGACTCGAAGGTATATAGTTTTTTAGATGATGACTGCTTAACCTTTTTAAAATGTCCATCATAAAGTGTAACCCTAGACCAGGGATTGTGTTATTTCCTCGCGTCTTTGGAGGTCTAATATCATCATCTGGTGATGGGTCAGCTTTATGCCTATCATCTAAAGAAGTTAGTAAAATTTTTTAAATGTTCAAAATAAAATCGAACGTGTGATACCTGATGGGGGGTATTCTTTTCCTTTAGAAGTAATACGTCTTTAGGTGGATGGCATTCCAGCTTGTTGGTAGAACTCTGCCGTCCATAGCTTCCAACTCATAGGCGCCTTTCCCAGCTATGCCTCTGATTGTGTAAGGTCCTTCCCAGTTTCGATTTAGCTTTCTTGCACCTGCTTCTTTCGTTGATTGAAAGACTTTATTTAGGACGAATTCCCCCATCTTGAAATACCTGAGATGAGCTTTATGGTTGTAATTACGCTCTATGATTTGTTTTTGAGATGCCATCCGTATCAATGCTACTTCTCTCCGTGGTTCGAGCAGGTCCAGGTTGGTCCTCAAATTCGTCATCGTTTTCTCCCTTCATGGTTGTTGAGAACCTTATGCTTGGTTTGCCAATCTCCACAGGTATTAAGGCTTCTGAGCCATAAACAAGTGCGAACAGTGTTTCTTCCGTGGCTATTTTTGAAGTAGTTCTGTATGCTCATAGTACCGCTGGTAACTCATCAGGCCAGTTTCCTTTGGCTTTATCCAGCCTCTTCTTGATTTTTAATGATGACCTTATTAGTTGATTCATCTTGACCATTAGCCACGGGGTGGTACGGCGTTGAAGTGATCCGCTTGATTTTCCAACTTTCGAAGAATTTTGTGATTTGCGAGCCTATGAATTGTGGGCCATTATCACACATGATTTCCTTTGGTATTCCAAAGCAGTATATTATGTTTCTCCATAAGAATCTTTTAACTTCCTTTTCTCGCACTTGTTTGAACGTTTCTGCCTCTACCCATTTTGTAAAATAGTCGGTTAGTACGAGAAAAAACCACACCTCTCCTTTAGCTGTGGGAAGAGGTCCCACTATGTCCATACCCCATTTCATGAAAGGCCATGGGTATATTATTGGATGTAGTAATTCCGTTGGTCGATGCATGTTATTGGCAAACCTTTGGCATCTGTCACATTTGGATATGAAATTCTCGGCTTCTTCTTCCATCTTAGGCCAATAGTATCCAGCTCTGATTAATGTTTTCACTAAGGATCTCGCCCCTAAGTGATTTCCACTGTGTCCTTCGTGGACTTATTTCATCACAAATTCCGTTTGGTTAGGTCCAAGGCATTTAGCTAGGGTTCCTCCGAACATCTTGCTATAAAGCGAGTTGCAAATAAGGTAGTACCGTTCAGCTTTGCGGAGAAGTGCTTGAGCTGCTTTCTGTCTTCAGGTACAGTGCAATTCTGCAAAAAATTAAGAATTTCGTTTCTCCAGTCCCAGGTTAGGTTGTTGAAAGTTGCCTTATTCATGTCCTGGCCTACTATTGAATGAAACAGTTGAACGACAATTGTATTGTCTTTGTTCGTTACTTCTGTGACTGCCGTGAGGTTAGCTAACGCATCTGCTTCTGCATTTTCCTCTCTAGGTATTTGCACTACCTTCCATGTTTTGAATTGTCTCACGAGTTCTCGTGCTTTTTCAAGATACTGTTGCATTCTAGTTTCTCGAGCGATGTAAGTCCCCTGTATCTGATTTACTACCAGTTGGGAGTCGTTGTTGATCATAATTTGCTCGATTGAGAGATCCCGTGCGAGTTCAAGCCCTGCAATAAATGCTTCGTACTCTGCTTCATTGTTAGTTATAGGATAACACTTGATAGCTTGCCGTGTATTTTCACCAGTGGATGATATTAAGACTATGCCTAAGCCGGCACCTTTTATATTTGAAGAACCATCGGTGAACAAGGTCCATAGGCCTGGATTAGCTCCATTAAAGAGTTGTAACTCTTTTTCTACTCCATGTACAATGCTATTACTAAAGTCAGCAACAAAATCATCTAGTATTTGAGACTTAATTGCAGTCCTAGGCTGATAGATTATTTCATGCTCACTTAATTCTATGGCCCACTTGGCTAATCTTTCTGACAAGTCCTGTTTATGCAGAATATTTCTTAAAGGATATGAGGTCACAACGGTGATTGGGTGGCATTGAAAATATAGTCGTAATTTTATAGATGCCATTATTAAAACTAAGGCTAACTTTTTCAGATGTGGATATCTAGTCTCAGCATCTAGCAAAGTTTTACTTACATAATAGATAGGTGATTGTTTACCTTTTTATTCTCTTACCAGTATTGCACTTATAATAATTTTTGAGATAGCCAGGTAGATGTATAATCTTTCCCCTTCTTTTGGCTTTGAAAGCAATGACTGTTTTGATAGATAAATCTTCAGATTTTTGAGGGCTTGCTGACATTTTTCAGTCCATTCGAATTGATTCTGCTTTTTGAGAACTGAGAAGAATTTAAAACTTTTTTCGGAAGATTTAGAAATAAACATACCCAAAGTTGTTATCCTCCCTGTTAGTCTTTGAACTTCCTTTTTTATTTGTTAAAATATCAGGTATTTCCTCTATAGCTTTAATTTGAGCAGGATTTACCTCTATTCCTCTGTTCGATACATGGAAACCCAAAAATTTACCTGATTGCACTCCAAAAGTGCATTTCTCTGGATTTAGCTTCATATTAAACCTGCGTAAAATATCAAAAGCAATAGAGAGATGATGGAAATGGTCTTGTGCTTGTGTTGATTTTACAAACATATCATCAATATAGACTTCCATCATCTTTCCAAGATGTTCTTGGAACATTTTAGTCACTAACGTTTGATAGGTGGCTCCAGCATTTTTAAGCCAAAAGGCATAACTTTATAACAGTAAGTCCCCCTGTTTGTAATGAAGGAAGTTTTTTCCTCATCTGAGGGATTCATTTTAATCTGATTATAACCAGAATATGCATCTAAGAAGCTCAATAATTCATGACCTGCTGTGGCATCAATCATTTGATCTATATGTGGCAATGGGAATGAATTTTTGGGGCATGCTTTATTTAAGTCAGTATAGTCTACGCATACTCTCCACTTTCCATTCTTTTTAGGTACTACCACGGTGTTTTCTATCCAGTTAGGGTGCGTTACCTCTCGTATCGAACCAATCTTCAAGAGTTTTTGTACCTCTTCGTCGATCACTTGGTTCTTGAATGGTCCTTGCTTTCTTTTCTTCTGCTTAACAGGTACGAAGGATAGATCTTCATTTAGTTTATGAGTCATCACTTCTGATGGGATGCCTGTCATATCTGAGTGGGACCATGCAAAGCAGTCTACGTTAGCCTTTAAATAATCAATTAACTTACCTCTTCGAGCGGGTCCTAGCCTCGTGCCTATATACACTTTCTGCTCAGGCTTTTGTTCAGATAATGGAACAGCTTCGAGCTCCTCCGTAGTTGTTTTGATGTGCTCATCTTCCTCCCGTTCACGAATGATATCCGGTCTGGAATCTGCACCTGTGTGGTATAATACACCTTCCGTGGTAACTTGATTCTCCTTCTCGTAAGTATTTTCTTTCGAACCTGTTTCAGCAATAATACCTTCTGTACCTATTTGGGTAGTAATTTCTTCCATGCTTGTTTCGGCGGCGTTACCTGCTTGGGAGATTCCCTTATCTCGTAATTCTTCCACCTCTATTTTCTTGTTGTAGTGTACCACAAAGTTTATATTTTTTGCGATCTGCTGATCGCCTTTGGTTTGTTGAATCCCCCATTCAGAGGGGAATTTAATTACCTTATGCAACGTGGAGGGTATTGTTTTCACGTGGATCCATGGCCTTCCCACTATCACATTATAAGCCATGTCAGTGTCGATGACTTGGAACCTGGTACTTTTGATCACCCCCTCAACATAAGTGCTAAGCTCAATTTCTCTTTTTGTTATAACCGTTGAGTTATAAAACCCTGATATGGCTCATGCCCTTGGGATTACCTGATTCCCCAGTAGCATTTCTTCCACGACTCTTGACAAAATGATATTGACTGAACTACCTGGATCAATCAATACCCTTTTTACGTTAGTGTCATGAATAAGTAAAGATATTACCAGAGCATCATTGTGCGGAAGCATTAATCCGCCGATATCTGCATCATCGAAGGTTATATTGTGTTCTTCCATATTTTCATGAGCCCAGTTTCTATGTGTAATTGTGAACTTTGTGGTTGTTTTGCAGATCACTCCGTTTACTTCTTCACCTCCGTGTATCACGTTGACGGTTCGTTTTGGAGAAGGATGCTTTGGGGGCTCCTGCCTGTTCCTCATATATGCATGTTTACCTTTATCACTAAACAATTCTGTTAAATAGCCCTGTTTCAATAAAGTTTCTACTTCACCTTGTAAAAATCTGCAATCCGCAGTTTTGTGCCCATGATCGTTGTGGAATTCACACCAGNAAGACTTGTTCAGTAGTACTTACATTAAAGGTATGATCCCCAATTTGAGTACTACCTCTAGGTCGTTCATCTCGATCTTTTCTGGATCTAGACGAGGATGAGACTACGTCTCTTCCTTTTGGTCTATAGTTTGACCTAGTGTTTTCGAACCTGGGGCGAATATTGCGTCCCGAGGGTCCTAAGTAAGGATCGTACCTGTTTTTACCTGATCTTCTATCTCATTCAGGACGTTTGGATCTGGAATGATCTTCATCTCTCGAATTCTCTTAGACTTTCCTTAAGTCGTCTCGTGGCTTCTGAGCTTTTATCGTTTAGGTTGCTTGCAAAATCCATGGCTGCCCAATTATCGGGCACCCTAGGTAACTGCATTCTTTCTCGTTGAAACCCGTCTACGAACTCACGAAGTAGTTCCGTGTCTCCTTATTTTATTTTGAATATATCTTCCATTCTCTTCTCAACTTTTTGTGCACCAGAGTGTGCTTTTATAAACGAATCTGAAAGCTTAGCAAAAGAGTCAATAGAATTTTCAAGGAGAAGAGAATACCAGGTTACGTCCCCTTTGGGTAAGTGTTTCCCCAAATTTTTTGACAAGAATTGATTCAATCTCTTGTTTTGTTAAGTCGTTTCCTTTTACCCCTGTAGTGAAAGCAGTCACATGGTCACGTGGGTCAGTTGTTCCATCATATTTGGTAACATCAGGCATATTAAACTTCTTGGGTATATGTAAGGGTGTCGCACTTGTCTTCCAAGGTTGTTGAGCATATCTATCAACATCAATGCCTTTGATGATAGGTGGTACTCCAGGAATTTGTTCGATGCTATCGTACTGCTCCTTCATCTGTTTCTGCATGGTTAGCAGTATATATTAGATATACCTGGTCTCGTTTCGAGAGATTCATTAGGAGTATCTCCTCTTCCTGAGTTTGCCAACTCAGATTGAGGATTTTCCATGGTGATGGTGTTATTGGGGGGTGGCGTCGGCGGTGTAGGTAACACTGCCGGTAATCCTCTCGCAAATTCTTGCAAAGCTTGGCTCACATAATCATTTGCTTTACACGATCTTGTTCCACAGTTTGATCATTATCACCATTGTTGTTATTGGATCTTTCTGGGGATTGTTCCCTTGAACCACGTGGGGTTCCTGAAGGCGATGGAACTGGGGTTCCACTCCTTTGCTGGTTGTTGTCGTTGGAGTTTGAAATAGTTCAGAGGATATCACTTGAAAAGCAAACAAAGATTATCAGATTTCCGGTAACGGAACCAATTTGTTTAACCAAAGAATTCGACCCTTTGACTATAGATTATTTTTAAGATGAATACGGGTTACTGATAATCAATAAAATGGAGAAAAATGAATAACAGACAATATTGTAGAAATATAGAAAAATGAAGTCAATTATATTCGAGAATCATATGCCTTTACAAGCTGTATTCCTCTCTCTTATATAGGAGATTCCTATAATATACAACTCTTGCTATGGTTGCTCATTAATGACTAATTATGACATTAATAAGGCGTTACAAAGGATAACGGTAATTGGGGTACGGTTACATAACGTTCGAGTGATCAATTGTGGGTCTTTGAATCTTCCCGTAGCTTTGTCTAGATTCATTCTGACCGTGCCTCTCTCCTGTTTTGATCAAGTTGAGTTTCCCGTGGATGATAAGGTCGAGGGTTTACTAAATCGTGCCTCTTTGTACTGTACCTCTTCAAAGAATCACATCCAACTATCGGCGTTTTCCTGTGTCCACGTGACTGGCTGAGTTGTCAAAAGCTGGCTTACGTGTGAAACTCTTTTTTACCAATACAGAGATACCGCCCGTTGGTCCCATCAGAATTCCTGCAGCGAACCCGATTGACGCTAATTCACATGTGGCTATCAACACAAACCTGCCTATCGACCCCGAGAATAACATCCGTGGTGGAGCCCGATCAGCGGCTCAAAATACACAAAACATTAGAGGGGACGAGATCAATTTACGGGTGATCTTCGAAATGTTGCACGCTCTACAGGAAGCGATGGCTCGGTTACAGAACCAAAGCTGTGTACCGAGCAGAGTTGAACCTGATCCACCCCGGGAAGTCACCCGCAAGGATGAACAGGTCACAAAGAGGTCGAATGAAAATGATTAGGGGACTAAACCCGAGATCATAAAGATGCTCGAGGAACTGACAAAGCGGGTAGAATCAGGGGAGAAGAATATCGGAGCTAGACAAAAAGGTGGAACTCTACAATTCCAGGGTGGACCAAATCCCAGGAGCACCGCCGATATTGGAAGGCCTGGATTCCAAGAAGTTCGTGCAAAAACCTTTTCCTCCGAGCGCGGCTCCAAATCTGATCCCTAAGAAATTCTGCATGCCAGAGATTCCTAAGTATAACAAAATGACCGACCCAAATGAGCATATAACCTCTTACACATGTACAATCAAATAGAATGACTTAGAGGATGATGAAATCGAGTTTGTCCTATTGAAGAAGTTCAGAGAGACCCTGTCAAAAGGAGCTATGATATGGTATCACAACTTACCTTTTAATTCTATTGACTCATTTTCTATTCTTGAAGATTCTTTTGTGAAAGCACACGTCGGGGCCATCAAGGTCGAGACAAGGAAGTCGGACCTTTTCAATGTAAAATAGAAGGAAAACGAGATGCTCAGAGAGTTCGTGTCCCTGTTTCAAATGGAACAGATGGACCTTCCACCGGTCGCTGATGATTGGGCCGTTCGGGCTTTCACCTAAGGACTCAAATATTCGGAGCTCATTGGCTTCACAACAACTGAAACAGAGCATGGTGGAATATCCGGTCGTCACTTGGGCCGATGTACATAATTGATACTAATCAAAAATAAAGGTCGAAGATGATCAGCTTGGGGCCCCTTCTGGGTCCGTATATCCCGTCAGAACCATCGACAGAGTCAAGAGAGACATTAATCATGAACCGAGATCAAATAGGGATCGGTATCAACCGTATAATGGAGACTGAAGAAGCAGTGGGTCCGGGCGGAACTTTATGAGAAATGAAAGAAGAGAAAAACAGACTCGGGATTACGTATTGAAAGGAACCTTGTCTTAAAACGACAAAGATGCTGAGGGGATCATGAATCCCCACAACGACGTACTGGTAATATCAGTACTTGTAAATAAATATCGAACTAAGTGTGTGTTAATTGATCCATCTAGTTAAACCAACATCATCAGACCAAGGATCGTAAAACAACTCGGCCTACAAGACCAGATCGTACATGAGGTCCGAGTCCTCAACGGGTTCAACATGGCATGCGAGACCACTAAAGGGGAGGTAACACTGCTGGTAAACGTCACCGGAATTGTGCAGGAAGCCATGTTCTATGTAGTCGAGGGGGATTTTATATACAACGCTTTGTTCGGGATGCCATAGATTCACAACAAGAAAGCAGTGCCCTCGACACTGCACCAGGTGCTGAAATTACCAACACCCAGCGGAGTCAAAATAATTTATAGGGAACAACTGACCGGCCTAGGAAATGTTCGCGGTCGATAAAGTGATCCCGGCATCCACAATCTCAACATCGGAGGATCCGAATCAGATGGTAAAAAATGAGGCCAAATAGCAATCATTGATACCAGCCTCGGCAAAATCGAAGGAACGAGGGGTAGATGAGGACGATGACTACGGGGTCCCCGGATATTTCATAGCCCTCGATGACTCCGACACTACAAAATCAACGGTCGAGAAACTGGAACAAGTCGTATTGAGTGAACACTTACCCGATCAAAAGGTATATCTGGGCACGGGGTTAAGCCCCGAGCTCAGAAAAAAACTCATTCAATTTCTTATAGCTAATGAAGATTGTTTCGCTTGGTCTCACCTTGATATGGCAGGGATCCCGCCGTAGATAACCACTTATAAGCTAAGCATGTACCCAAAGTTCCATCCGGTCAAGCAGAAGAGGAGACCCCAGTCCAAGGTCAAATATTATTTCATCAAGGACAACATATCTAAACTCCTTAAAATAGGATCCATTCGGGAGGTTAAATACCCAGATTGGTTAGCAAATGCAGTAGTAGTGCCTAAAAAGGGAACAAATTAAGAATGTGTGTAGACTATAAGTATTTAAATAAGGCATGTCCCAAGGACTCCTTCCCTTTTCCCAAAATCGATCGCATGAACGATGCCACGGCCGGCCACGAGATCCTTAATTTTCTCGATGCCTACTCCGAGTACAACCAAATACGGATGAACCCGGGTGATCAGGAAAAAACCTCTTTCATCACTAAGTACGACACATACTACTATAACGTGATGCCATTCGGATTAAAAAATGTCGGTTCCACTTACCAACGTGCAGTAAACTGGATGTTCGAGGAGCAAATAGGAAAATCAATGGAGGTTTATATTGACGATATGTTGGTTAAGTCCATGCGAGCAAATTACCATTTAAAATATTTGCATGAGACCTTCAGCATATTGAAGAAATATAATATGAAGTTGAACCCGGAGAAATGTGCATTTGGAGTTGGATCAGGTAAATTCCTCGGGTTCATGGTATCCAACCAGCGAATAGAGATCAATCCAGACAAGATCAAAGCCATCAAAGATATTACGGTTGTGGACAACATGAAGGACGTTCAAAGATTAATCGCACGCATAGACGCCCTGGGGTGATTCATCTTGAGGTCCTCCAATAAGAGCCACCGATTCTTCTTACTATTGAAGAAGAAGAATAACTTTTCATGGACCCCGGGGTGACAACGGTCCTGCGAGGAACTCAAGTGGTATTTATCGAGCCCATCGCTGCTTCACACGCCGAAGATAGACGAACAACTATACATGTACTTGGAAGTATCATAGATAGAAATAAGTGGAGTCCTAGTCCGGGAAGAGCAAGGTACGCAATTTCCAATTTACTATGTTAGTAGGACACCAGGTGAGGCCGAAACTAGGTACCCTCACCTAGAAATTCTGGTGCTCGCTTTGCTAAACGCCTATAGAAAGCTAAAACCATACCTTCCAATGTCACCCCATATGTGTCGTGACTACTTACCTGTTGAGGAATCTTATGCATAAACCCGATCTCTCAGGCCAGTTGGCCAAATAGGCCATGGAAATCAATGGGTACGATATTGAATCTCGGCCCTACACCGTCATTAAATCTCAAATTTTGGATGACTTCGTGGCTGAGTTTACCCTGGACCTAATACCCGAGGTCGAAAGAGTGTTATTGATGAACTCAGGGACCTCTTCGTGGATCTGGACCCTCTTTACGGACGGCGCCTCGAACGCAAAAGGGTAAGGACTTGGCATCGTATTAAAGCCACCAACAGGCAACGTAGTTAGACAATCTATTAGGACTGTAACATTGACTAACAACGAGGTTGAATATGAGGCAATGATTTCAGGTCTCGAACTAGCCAAAAGATTGGGGGTGGAGGTGATCGAAGATAAGTGCGACTCCCTCCTCGTGGTGAACCAAGTTAATGGGACGTTCATGGCTAGAGAGGAACGAATACAAAGGTACCTAGGTAAGTTGCAGGTAACATTACATTGGTTCAAGGAGTGGACTTTGCAGTACGTACCTCGGGATCAAAACAGTGAGGTCGATGCCCTTGCTAACTTAGGATCGTAGGTCGAGGACGACGAGTTCAACTCGGGGTTAGTTGTACAACTCATGAGATCGGTAGTGGAAGAAGGTCATGCCGAGATAAGTTCAATGAGCCTAACTTGGGACAGGAGAAATAAATATATAGAATATCTGAAGACCGAAATATTTTCCTCTAATACAAAAGAATCAAGGGCTCTACGCACAGAGGCAGCCCAGTTTAGCATGTCTGAAGACAGAACCCTGTTCAGAAGAACATTCGATGGCCCACTCGCGATATGTCTAGTACCAGGGGATACCGAGTACGTTTTGACGGAAATCCATGAAGTCACTTGTGGAAATCATTCAGGTGCCGAGTAGTTGATTTGAAATTTAATCAGAGCCGGCTACTACTGGAACGATATGGAAAATGACATAAAGTAGTTCGTATGAAAATGTGATGAATATCAAATACACCCTTCGATGATTCATCAATTCGGGGAGTTGCTGCATTCTGTTTTGTCACCATGGCCGTTCATGAAAGTGGGGAATGGACATCGTTGGCCTCCTTCCATGGTCACTAGATAAGGCTCAATTTATATTGTTTATGACTGACTATTTTTCTATGTGGGTGGAAACCTAGGCATACAAAAAAGTTATGGAGAAGGAAGTCATCGATTTCATTTGGGACCACATCATATGCCGGTTAGGAATGTCTTTCGAGATCGTATGCGACAACGGGAAACAAATCATTGGCAACAAAGTAAGCAAGTTTCTCGAAGACCATAAGACAAAAAGTTCCTATCAACACCCTACCACTCTAGCGGTAACGGACAAGCAGAATCGACCAATAAAACATGCTCCTAAACCTCAAAAAGAGGTTAACCGACGCTAAAGGAAAATGGAAGTTAATCCTGCCCGAAGTCTTATGGGCATACCGTATGACCTCTAAGTCCAATACCGGGGTCACCCTGTTCTCATTAGTTTACAGTGCCGAAGCTCTAATACCGATTAAAGTCGGAGAACCAAGACTCAGGTTCCGATATTCAACCAAGGAATCAAATGACGAGGCCATCATCAAAGAACGATACAATCTTTAGGCTTGAAACCACGACCCTTGAACCGGTTTTGTCTCAAATGGGTTTTCCGATAATGTTTTTAACGAATAAATAGTAAATCGTGCTAACTTATAATTGAAGGTCGGTTATGAATCAGTATCAAAGATCACGACGACAGTATTCAATGCCTCTCTACGATTACGCCCGAAAACTGGGGGGCATTACCCTCGGATAATGAATTTAGCAAGGAAAGAAACTTTATGATTGAATGGTCTCGGCTCGATCAATAGGATTTATTGTAAAGGCCAAATGGTCAATGAACCATGCTCGCATAGACTGTTCGAGCCCTGGCACAAAGCTTATAGTGTAACTATTACACATTAGAATAAAAAAGAAGTCTCTAGATTGCGGATAATTATCTTGTCCCTTAAAATTTCTTTTCTTTGAAGGAATTTCCTACATCCGATCCCCTAAAGGTCTCGAGCCCAGGGGATTCCTTATCCGGGTTCAAGTGATTACTTCCTATCAGGGACTGCCGTCAAAAAACAAACTCAGACTGCTCGGGCTATCGGAGCCCGAGGGCACAAGACCTATTAGGCAGCCCAAACCTTAAAGGTTACGACCATCCCTATTTGGGGAATGTTATCTAAGTCACGCCCGGATAACTCGAGGTGACAAGACCACTGGGCAACACCCAAACTAAAAAGGCTACGACCATATTAAAACGGCTCGGAGACGTCCGTGACCCATAATAACAAAAACAAGGCCTTGAAAAAATTCTAAACTGGTTCTAAAGGCTGCCCTCACCAAACTATAATTTAAAAAATTATAAGTACTTTGGGGAAACGTTTCTGGTCATACCAAACCCCCACGATGCCTTGAACAAAAAGATATCGACGTCAAGGCCTTCGAATCTCCGAACATGACCTAACTATTTCATGCTAAGGCATTCCGATCTTTGCGAATATAAATAATAAAGCAAAGTACACAACAATACTCAAAGATTGTCGGAGGGAAAAAAAAGCCTTATATTATATATATACAGTATTTACAAAGGCCAAACGGCCTTGACCAAAAGAAAAATACAAAATTACACAAGAAAAAAAATACAAAATACGTACAAGGCACTTAAACGGCCTGGTCTTCGCCGGAGCCCGCCTAATCGCCAGGGTCTTCGGAGTCTCCTTCATCTTCGGATCCGCTCGAACCCTCATAGTCTTCCTCGGGATAAGCCAACCTCTTGGCCTCGGCTTCGAGCCCTTTACTCTCGATTTCGGCTGACAAGTAGAAACCCCGAGCATGAATCTCCTCTAGGGCCTCCCTTCGGGATTGCCTCTTCTCATGCTCAACGATATCTTTCGTTCGGACCTGGGAAACCTAGGCATTGGCATTATATTGAGACAGCATTTCGTCGGCATCGGCTTTAAGAACAATGACCACTGACTTGGCCGCGTCCAGCTCCTTGGCAAGATTTACTCGATCAGAGACGACTACACTTAGCTGAGACTGGAGCTCCTCAACCTTTTTGTCCTTCACCTAGGCCTTTTCATTTGTCGCTCAAAGTTGAGCCTCAGTAGAAGCCAGCTGCGCCCGAGCATCCTCCTTTTTCGAGGCTAGGTGGTCGATTCTACCTCTCTATTCGTCGATCTCGGCCTTGACAACATCCATCTTCGCTCGAAGTTGGTCGATACCATTGATTTTTTATTGGACCTGCGGATTCCGACCGTTAGTCATCGATCCTAGCTCATCGTCACTAACCTCAAATATTTTTACCCGATCGACCACGTCGTCATGCTCCTTCTGAGCCACACTCAGCTTAGCTGGGAGGCTCTTAGCTTCCCCTTCACACTACTTGCTGAGAAGTTTGTAAGTATCTTTCTTCTCAGTAAGCCCTCGAACCTCGGACTCAAGCTGGTTTAGCTCGTCCCGATATTAGAGAAAGGTCTCATGATAAATCTCTGAGGCCTGCAGACACAAATAAAAATAATAGGGTTATCTACAAATTGGTCTAAGTATTAATTGAAATCATCAAGGGATATTTGAAGTTACTCGGTTTAGCGCCTGTTGTGCTTCATTGAACAGGCAGGGCGCGTCTACCTCGTTCATCTTAGCTTGGTCTTTTTCGGTCTCCAAATATCGAAGGTAGCTGGCCACCCCTACAGGGGCAGAGAGGATCCGACATCCTCCGGAATGGAGATGACGATCGACCGCTTCCGGTCGGGATCCACACTCGGACCAGGAAACCTGTTGACCACCTTCGGGATTGAAGAAAATCCGCTTGTTCCCGAAGACGAACTCTTCTTAGGCACCTCCAAGTCACCCAACCCGGTGACGTCCTCCGTGGCGGTAGAATCCACGCCATCAAAAAAGCCGCAGAAGAGGTCGTCCGCTCCGTGGATCCCTCATTGGGATATTCCTTCACCGTCCGAGCCTCATTGTACATGGACTCAATGGACGAAGGCGAGTCTGTGATGTTTATCACACCATGTGATTCCTTTGGAGGGTCTCCCACATCCCGAGAAGCTTCAGCCACGACCTCCTTGGCTTTTTTTTCTCCAAGCTTGGAGCAATTGGATCCCTTTTCCTTTTCTTCTGTTCACCCTGACTCGGAGCAGGGAACTCGATGGGAAGTTATTGCTACCAGGTGGAGGCCTCAGTTTGACATCTTTGGATAAACATGTAAAAATAAATAAAACAAGTGAGAACTGAATGATGCAAAAAGGAACCCAAATATTACTTACTCATGAAAGGGATCTCACCATGTGAACGAGCCTCCCACCGGTCCTTTGAAAGATATATCCATGAACGCTCGGAACAGGTCTTTTGTAGTACGATGCCCTCGACCCACTCCTTGAGTCAAGGAACTGCATTCGGGACTCGAGCAACAGCTGCACCACCATAAAACATCAATAAGAAGGAAGGAAAAAAGCGATAAATTAAATTTTAGAAGCAAAATTATACTTACGTGACATATTCTACTTCTAAGGAAATGGAATATGCTAAGCTAGAATCAAGTCTGAAGTCCTCACTCGGACAAAACGGCCTAGGCATCCTTGATCCCAATCTTCATCAATACTCAAGAACAGGGCTTTACTGGCCTGACGTGTGAGCTTGATCAGTCCCCCCGGTATAGTCGGGGACTGTATAAACGCATGAGGTGATCGATGGTGAATGGGCATCCTTCGATCTTGCTTGCAAAGAAACGGAGAAGGATCACGATCCTCCAGAATGAAGGTGTGAATTTGACCGAGGCATACCTCGTATCTCTTGTAGAAAGTGATGATGACCGGGTCCAAGGGGCCCAGTGTAAAGGGATAAATGTAAACACTTAAATATCCCTCGACGTGGGTAGTAATGTGTTCGTTGGGTTCGGGACATGTTTGTCGACCCAATTGTAGTCCTTTTTGACTTCAGAGAGAACATCCTTGGCGATCGAGCAGATGTACCTCGAGACCTCCTCGCGCCGGCCTTGTACGAAAGAAGGCTTTTCAACCTTAAAATTAGCATAACCGGGCACTCCCCGGGGATGAACATTTTCAGAGGAGGTTCCGATACCGGTTCCTCGACAGCAGTACGTGAAACGGTCTCCTCGGTAGCCGGCCGCGAGGTAGAAGGAGTTTCTTTTTGGGGAACGATTTTTGAAGTCTTCCCCATTTCTTTGAAAATGGAGGGAAAATGAGGAAAAAGAGGAAGTTAAAAGAGTATACTTGGTGGTTTGGGATGAAGACAAACAAAAGTTCTTATAAAAGATTTCAAATGACCTAAATATAAGTGCCTGGAAATATTAAGATTGCTAAGGTACGAGGGCAGAAGGTTTGGATGTAAAGTATGAATGAAAAATGAGGGGGTATTTATAGTTTTTTAGCAACGGTTCGCATCCAGGAGCGGCCGACCAACAACTGACAAGCCTTTAATTCCATTAAGACTTGACTGACGAGACGTTTCGTATGTTTTGTCGTTTCTGTCGCGTGGTGTCAAATAAAGAATCAGAAGCTTATGTCGTTTCTCGTCGTATACTCTCCGAAAAACAAGGGGACTATCTGTATACGGTCGAGATCGAGTTCGTCTACGACATGGAAGGTCAGGCTCGGAACATGGCAATACATGACTGAAGATCGACCCCAAGTCACACCGGGCGAGAACCCGGGGTCAGAACACCTGCCTTCGAGAACATTGAGTCTGTGACCCCGGAATCGACCCTAGCCCCAAACGAGCTCGAAGAAACATTTTTAGCATAGCCAACAGAAGACCGAAATATCCGTGACCGGTCGGATACTATGGTGAGAATCTCGGCGCGTATTAGCAAGGAACCGGCAATCAACAAATCAAGGGATTTTTACCTTATATAAAATTGTACGTAAAGTATGACTCCTCTACTATATAAATGGGGTATGATAATTCATTGAAGACACTGTAACACGCATTCCAAAGCAATACATTACTATCATTTTTTTCTCTTTAAGCTCTTGTTCTTCTGTATCTTGACATCGATATCCGATTCGAGGGTGATTAACCTTCCAAAGCTGAGACTGTTCAATTCGTGTGGTTTACATTAACTCTATCATTATTTATTTTAATTATAATTTAATTTACCATTTTGTGTAAGTTAATCCACGTATTCTTAAAATCACTTATAAATTCAATTGCTATCCGATTTTGAGGGTAAACGTAATTATTGCTCTGGGACAAAATAAAAGGTTTTTAAAGTAGAGTTACGAGTTAAAAGCGCCTTAAAACAAGGATTAAGACATCTACTTTAATCACTTTCACTTTTTAAAGGACCTACTTTACAAAATACTTGTTGAAATATTCTTCCACAGTTCCACCACCTAATAAATCTTATTCCCTTTGTTAAATATAATTTGACAGTAGATTATATTGGATTATGATTTGTGAAGCATTATAATGTCAAAAGAAGAAGTGAAGGGTAAAGTTCAGCATATAATTCTACTGGATTAAGCAGAATATAATAACTATTAACTTTTATCTAGAACAATATTTAGCAGTTCCTGTGTTTTGACACAGTACGTGATAGCCTAAAATAAAACAAAAATTACATATTTTTAAATATCACCTCTCATCTGCCAGTGGATATAATGCCCCTGACTTCCTGCTTAATTTGTAATTCCGTTGTGGTCAATTGTCTTTTTGTCAACTAAAAAATAATATAATTCTAATAACTAGTAGTCCGAATCCTTTAAATTATTAATCATATATTAGTGGGAAAGTATAAATGTAGATATAATAGTATAGAATGAATCTGTTTGTGCACACTTTGTCATTATGATAGACAATTAGTTTTAAAACACTGATTATTAAATCGTAAAATATATAAATCTTGTTGTTAGAGTTGGCCTAGTGGTTGAAGAGAAGAAGTAATTACTGTCTTGGGAGTCAGGTTTTGATCGTACTTTAATAAGAGAAGACACCACGTGAAATCTTTCAATTTGACGAACAAAACTACTCGCTCTGACCAACAATAAATAATTTTTTGGTTGTTTTTATATATATATTAAATTTTTTAATTTTTTAACATTAATTAGCAATGAAATTAACCATATTAACTTCTACTATCTCTTTACATAGACACTCCTAACACATACTCTAATACTATTTACTCCAAGGACAGTGTAGAAAAAAAATAATTATTTCATTCTTGAAATATGGAAAAAATCACTTATTCTGGACCACGGAAAAAGACTAAAAATTCACTTATTATGGATCGAAAGGAGTACCTAATAAGCCTTGTTGAGATGAGGTAGCTAAGTGTTCGTGGAATAGTTACGCACACAGATTAAGTAGGGCACAGTTGTAATAAAAAGCAATTTGGTGTATAAAATATTTTATATTTACACAGGATTGAGGGACGCATCCCAAGATAGGAAGCGATACACCTTGCAGCAAGCGGTGTAACGTGATAACAGTTCGTCGAAATTTTATTAAATATATATTTATAAATTATATACAAAACAAAAATATTAAAAAAATATAAAAAATATGACACTGCTTGTTATTTTAGTGATTTATTCATTTCTTTAAATGTTGACATCGCTTACCAAAAATTCTGCCTACACCACTATCTCCCGGGGTGTGATGTAGATAGTCTACCCTAATGCAAGTATTAGTTGTTGCTTCCACAGCTTAAACACGTGAACTATAAGTCACATGAAGACAACTCTACCGTTGCGCGCTCCAAGACTCCCCTTCAAAACACAACTGTATAAGATAATTAAAAATAATAATAAAATAGAAAAATAAATCTGTATTAGTCAAAACCTCATATGCTAATGTTCATTGACAATTAAGTCATAAAGACGTCGATATAAATTCATGCATGTTATCCAAAGTTATGCGTTTTAATGTATAGTAATTGCTTGAACGATGACTTTTAAGAATGCAAAGATTGATTTAGATGCATAAAAGTATATGAAAAATGAGATACGCTATGATTCCATTTCATCTCAATACAAAGGACATCTAATCTAAAATTAAAAGGACGGTATTAATTAATTATGGGCAGTTTCTTTGCAGAAGAATTTAAGAAGGCTAACATGCCTTTAATTAGTATAAATACTAAATTAAAAAGCCACTCTTAATTTGCTTCTTGTAGTAATTATACTCGTATATAAATGAGGGCTTTATGATTTTATTATGCCATTTTTATTTGATTTTTACCGAATTTCGTAAAAATGGTATTATTATAAAAAAACTTAAATCATCTAGGTAGCTAACTTTTTTTTCGATTTAAATTATTTTTTCTTTAAGATCTGAATAATTTGAGAATTTTATTGATATTTTTAAAAAGATTCAAATGATTAAATTATCTTTTGGATAGGATAGGATAGGATACTCTTCCATCAATACGAATTGACAATTTAACAATAGTTGACGTTAAAGAAACCGTAGAAATGACTTACTTGTCATGTAAAAACGAATAAACATCAACAGGGCAATTGTTTCCGAGAAGAAATGCTATCATGAATGTGAAATAACGAATATTTAATGTTCATTCAGATTTCAGATTGACTATATTGGCTCACCTTTCATGTTCACATGTCACCAAATCTATACCTATTTTAAGTAAAATATTTCAAACTTGAAATTTGACACAAAATATAGATATACCATACAAGTAGCAAATGCTGGATTATTAGTAACTTTAGGGGCTGTTTGGTTTGAATACGGTTTATGCAGGATAAATTATGCTCGGATAAATTATGTTGGGATTAGTTATGCTGAAATTATTTTTTATCCGTTGTTTGGTATGTTGTATTAAAAATGACAATTGCATAATTTTTACGAAGAAGGTATAAATTATTCCGGCACTAATTATCCCATCCTCTACAAGATATAAGTTATTCCTGTACTAATTTTAATCCCGGAATAACTTATACTAGGTTTGCTAACCAAACAAAGTATTAAGGTGATATTAAATTTGTATATCAGCATTATACCTTGTTATAACTCATACCAAACGACCCTATAGGGGTCGCTTGGTTGGAAAGATAGTTATCCCAGAATTAATTATCCCGAGAATCCCAAATTAATTATTTCACCTTTTCATGGGGATAAAAAAATACTACAATCTCGGAATAATTATATAAAATTAATTATGCCGTAATTTTCTCCCAACCAAACATAAAATAAACTCTTTTGAAATTTAATCTTGAGACTAATTATTCTTTGCCCCTCGTATCAAACGAACTCTTAGAAAATTAAAGCAAACAGGAAAAAGTCACATTATTCATTATTTTAGTATCTTTTAATCTTAATAAAAATTGATTTTTACCTTTCTGATATTCGACTAAAAGCAAAAGTTGGAATACAACAAAATTTTCTTTATAATCTTCACCATAATAATACAAATAGCCCCCCTTAGAAAATTTCACTTTCCTTTAATGTACTTTTTCTTTTACAATCAAAGGATGTGGTATAGTAGATGAGACTGTACTTTTCTTAATCAGATATCTCGGATTCAAGTTCTGGCTATAGAAAAATCCTTGTTAGGAAACGTTTTCCCCTGAATGGAATCTTACGCGGCGCGAATCCGAATATAGTCAGGTTCCAATACTAGACACCGGACGTAAAACCAAATTGAAAAAAAAGTACTTTTCCTTTTAGAAAGAGCTCAATTTCGGTGAGCTCTTCGAAATTTACAAACAGCTTCACCCTTAAGGAAAAACAACATTGGCTAACAAAGAATTGTACAATCTTCGCTGCGCCTGGTACAATATAAGGAAAGAAAAGATTAGTACTCCATTTCTTTTTTCCTACTCGTTCAAATCTTGATGTTTGAGCTGGCATTGACCGTTAAAACTTAAAAAGACTTTTTGCTGCGCCTGCGGTACTAAAACTAGACTTATATTCAAAATATTTTAAGAAACACAATTATATACCCCACGCGCAGTGACACGCGCCACTTTCCATTCCTGGGCACGTTCCTTTTCCAGCTTCTTCCCCAAAACCCCCCCTCTTCTCACAGCCCAATATTGAGATTTTTCTTAGATCTCTGCGAATGCGACAATGAGCCACCGGCAGCGTTCACCGCCGGCGGCGAGACAAGTCCCTATAGACGAAGAACCTTACAACATCATCCCAATTCATAACCTCTTAGCTGACCATCCTTCTCTCCGTTTTCCCGAGGTACGCGCCGCCGCCGCCGCTTTACATTCCGTTGGCGACCTACGTAGACCTGCTTTCAGGCCTTGGAAACCTCACTATGACCTCCTTGACTGGCTCGCCCTTTTCTTCGGCTTTCAGGAATCTAACGTCCGTAACCAGCGGGAACACATTGTGCTTCACCTCGCCAATGCTCAGATGCGTCTCTCTCCTCCGCCGGACAACATTGACTCACTTGACCCCGCCGTCCTCCGTCGCTTCCGCCGTCACCTCCTTAAAAATTACTCCTCCTGGTGCTCTTTCCTCGGTCTCAAATCCAACGTTTGGCTTTCCGACCGCCACAATTCCTCCGACCACCGCCGTGAGTTGCTTTATGTCTCACTTTACCTTCTTATCTGGGGTGAGTCTGCAAATCTGCGTTTTGTTCCTGAATGTTTGAGTTATATTTTTCATAACATGGCGATGGAACTGAATAAGATATTGGAGGATTATATCGATGAGATGACTGGTAGGCCGTTTTTGCCTTCAATTTCTGGTGAGAATGCTTTTCTGGATCGGATTGTTAAGCCAATTTACGATACGATCAAAGCTGAGGTTGAGAATAGTCGGAATGGTACTGCCCCACACTCTGCTTGGCGGAATTATGATGATATTAATGAGTATTTCTGGAGTAAGAGGTGTTTTGACAAGTTGAAGTGGCCTATTGATACTGGGAGTACATTCTTTGTGACTACTAACAAGGGAAAGAAGGTGGGAAAGACGGGGTTTGTGGAGCAGAGATCGTTTTTGAATTTGTATAGGAGCTTTGATAAATTATGGATCATGCTAGCATTGTTCTTGCAGGCTGCAATTATTGTAGCTTGGGAGCAGAGGGGGTATCCATGGCAGGCGTTGGAGAGTAGGGAGGTTCAGGTGAGGGTGTTAACAGTCTTCTTCACGTGGAGTGGGATGAGGCTTTTGCAGTCACTGCTTGATGCAGGAATGCAATATAGTATCGTTTCGAGGGAGACCCCATGGCATGGGGTGAGAATGGTGTTGAAGATTGTGGTTGCAGCAGGGTGGATTTTGGTTTTCGGGGTATTCTATGGGAGGATTTGGACACAGAGGAATAATGATGGGGATTGGACCAGCGCGGCTAACAAGAGGGTGGTGAATTTTCTTGAGGTTGCTCTTGTTTTTGTTGCTCCAGAACTGTTAGCTTTGGCACTCTTTATTCTGCCATGGGTCAGGAATTTTCTTGAGAACACGAACTGGAGGATATTTTACCTGTTATCATGGTGGTTCCAGAGTCGGACGTTTGTGGGTCGTGGGCTTAGGGAAGGCCTTGTCGACAACATAAAGTATTCCCTCTTTTGGGTGGTAGTGCTTGCAACCAAGTTTTCCTTCAGTTACTTCCTACAGATCAAACCTATGATTGTTCCAACAAAAGCACTGTTGCGCCTCAGGGATGTGAAGTACGAATGGCATGAGTTCTTTAACAACAGCAACAGGTTCTCAGTTGGGTTACTTTGGCTTCCCGTTGTTCTGATTTATCTTATGGATATTCAGATATGGTACTCAATCTACTCTTCATTTGTTGGGGCTGCGGTTGGATTGTTTGATCACTTGGGTGAGATTCGGAACATGCCGCAGTTAAGGTTGAGATTCCAATTTTTTGCAAGTGCAATTCAGTTTAATCTGATGCCAGAGGAGCAGTTGCTGAATGCCCAAGGGACTCTGAAAAGCAAGATCAAGGACGCCATCCTCCGTTTGAAACTCAGATATGGGTTTGGTCGACCATTCAAGAAGCTTGAGTCAAACCAGGTAGAGGCTAATAAATTTGCCTTGATTTGGAATGAGATAATTGCAACTTTCAGAGAAGAAGATATTCTGAATGACCGTGAGGTTGAGTTATTAGAGCTGCCGCAGAACACGTGGAACGTTAGAGTGGTTCGTTGGCCATGTTTGCTTCTCTGCAATGAGGTGCTGCTTGCTCTCAGTCAGGCAAAGGAGCTGGTGGATGCTCCTGATAGGTGGCTCTGGCATAAAATCAGCAAGTATGAGTACAGGCGGTGTGCTGTTATTGAGGCTTACGACTGTACAAGGCATTTGCTGCTGGAAATTGTCAAATTGAACAGCGAGGAGCATTCCATCATAACAACCTTCTTTCAGCAGATTGATCAGTGGATTCAGCTGGAGAAGTTCACAAAATACTACAATCTGACTGCTCTGCCCCAGATCCGCGGAAAGTTGATTGCTCTTCTAGATCTCATACTCAAGCCAAAAAAGGATGTTGACAAGATTGTGAATGTTCTCCAGGCCTTATATGAGGTTGCCACTCGGGATTTTCTGAAAGAGAAGATGACTGGAGATCAGCTGAGAGAGGAAGGTCTGGCTCTTCAGGCCTCTGCGACTAGATTGCTTTTTGAGAATGTAGTTTCATTGCCAGATCCAGAAAATGAGACTTTTTATCGGCAGGCTCGCCGCTTGAACACTATTCTTACATCTCGGGACTCTATGAGTAATATCCCGAGAAATCTTGAGGCGAGACGTCGACTTGCCTTCTTTAGCAATTCTCTATTTATGAACATGCCACACGCTCCCCAAGTTGAGAAGATGATGGCTTTCAGTGTTTTGACGCCTTACTACAATGAAGAAGTACTGTACAATAAGGAACAACTTAGAACTGAGAATGAAGATGGGATTTCTACATTATATTACTTGCAGACTATTTATGCTGATGAGTGGGAAAATTTCTTGCAGCGAATGCGTAGAGAAGGAATGGTTGATGAGAAGAAAGAGTTATGGACAACGAAGCTGAGAGATCTTCGTCTTTGGGCATCGTACAGAGGGCAGACTCTTTCTCGCACAGTTAGGGGGATGATGTACTACTATCGAGCTCTCAAAATGCTGGCCTTTCTAGATTCTGCATCTGAGATGGATATCAGAGAAGGGTCAGTGGAGCTTGGTTCTATGAGGCATGATGGTGGCATTGATGGTTTAAGCTCAGAAAGGTCTCCGTCTTCAAGGAGGTTGAGTAGAGCTGACAGTTCAGTGAGTTTGTTGTTTAAAGGCCACGAGTATGGGACTGCTTTGATGAAATTCACATACGTTGTTGCTTGCCAGATATATGGTACTCAGAAGGCCAAAAAGGATCCACATGCGGAAGAAATTTTGTATCTGATGAAAAATAATGAAGCCCTTCGTGTAGCATATGTTGATGAGGTTCCCACAGGAAGGGATGAGAAGGATTATTATTCTGTGCTTGTGAAGTATGATCAAAAGCTTGAAAGGGAAGTGGAGATCTATCGAGTTAAATTGCCTGGCCCCTTGAAGCTTGGAGAGGGAAAACCAGAAAATCAGAACCATGCCTTTATCTTTACCCGTGGTGATGCAGTTCAGACTATTGACATGAACCAAGATAATTACTTCGAGGAGGCACTGAAAATGAGGAACTTGTTGGAAGAATTCAAACGCTACTATGGTATTCGCAAGCCTTCAATTCTTGGAGTTCGGGAACATATATTTACTGGTTCTGTGTCATCCCTTGCTTGGTTCATGTCAGCTCAGGAAATGAGTTTCGTAACCCTGGGACAGCGTGTATTGGCCAACCCCCTGAAAATCCGAATGCATTATGGACATCCAGATGTCTTCGACAGGTTTTGGTTTCTAACAAGGGGAGGAATAAGCAAGGCATCTAGAGTGATCAACATCAGCGAGGATATTTTTGCTGGCTTCAACTGCACACTGCGAGGTGGCAATGTCACTCACCACGAGTACATTCAAGTTGGCAAAGGAAGGGATGTTGGGTTGAATCAAATATCTATGTTTGAAGCCAAGGTTGCCAGTGGCAATGGCGAACAAGTTCTTAGCAGAGATGTCTATAGGTTGGGTCATAGGCTGGATTTCTTCAGAATGCTCTCTTTCTTTTATACAACTGTAGGATTTTTCTTCAATACAATGATGATTGTCCTCACTGTATATGCATTCTTATGGGGACGACTTTACCTTGCACTTAGTGGGGTTGAGGATTCTGTTGCTGCAGATACCACCGACAACAACAAAGCACTTGGTGCCATACTGAACCAGCAATTCATCATCCAGTTGGGTCTATTCACTGCGTTACCAATGATAGTGGAGAATTCTCTTGAGCACGGTTTTCTTACATCTATCTGGGAGTTTCTAACAATGATGCTTCAACTTTCATCTGTATTTTACACATTCTCGATGGGAACTCGTGCTCATTACTTTGGTCGTACTATTCTTCATGGTGGTGCAAAGTACCGGGCCACTGGGCGTGGTTTTGTGGTGCAGCACAAGAGTTTTGCTGAGAATTATCGGTTATATGCTCGTAGCCATTTTGTCAAGGCAATTGAACTTGGTCTGATACTTACAGTGTATGCTTCATACAGCCCTGTTGCTAAAGGAACTTTTACATATATAGCACTGACCATCTCGAGTTGGTTCCTGGTGTTGTCATGGATCGTGGGGCCCTTTGTGTTTAATCCTTCTGGGTTTGATTGGTTAAAGACAGTGTATGATTTTGATGATTTCATGAACTGGGTATGGTATCGTGGTAGTGTTTTTGCAAAGGCAGAACAGAGCTGGGAAAAATGGTGGGACGAAGAACAGGATCATTTAAGAACGACAGGTTTGTGGGGAAAGATACTGGAAATTATCCTAGACCTTCGCTTCTTCTTTTTCCAGTATGGCATTGTATATCAGCTAGGTATTGCTGCTGGAAACAAAAGCATTGCTGTTTACTTGCTTTCGTGGATTTATGTGGTGGTGGCTCTTGGCTTTTTTAATATTACAGCTTATGCTCGGGATAAATATGCTGCAAGGGAGCACATATACTTTCGACTTGTGCAGCTCCTCGTTGTAGTCTTTTTCATAGTCGTAATTGTTGCTCTACTGCAGTTCACAGATTTTAAATTTAGTGATCTCTTCATCAGCCTGTTGGCTTTCATTCCTACTGGTTGGGGTTTCATTTCAGTTGCCCAAGTGTTACGTCCCTTTTTGCAAAACACTATGATATGGGGAACTATTGTATCTATGGCGCGACTATATGAGATAATGTTTGGGATTATTGTCATGGTACCCGTGGCAGTACTTTCTTGGTTGCCTGGTTTCCAGCCAATGCAGACAAGGATCCTATTCAATGATGCATTTAGTAGAGGTCTGCGGATATTCCAGATTGTGACTGGAAAAAAGCCTAAGAGTGACTTGTGATTTGAGGTAAACTTTCCAGCCTTTAGGCGAGCAAAAAATGTTTAAGTTTTATATCCTGCTGCAATCAATGTGTTTTCTGTATTTATCATATACATATTTTGCTGTGCGACATCACTTTTTTTCCATCATTCTTAAAGTGCCTCAGACAGTTGCTACTAAAAAGAGATTGTTTCTACTGCCATTAACAATTTTCTGATTAATGATTCTGTTACGTGTACTTTCTCTTTCTTTATCCAACTTCCCTATTTTTTATGCATACAGCTTGCTTTCCCAGTTGTGGCATTTAATTATTGTCATCGAATTCTTTCATTTTATTGTCCTTCTTGCCTTTCTTTTGTGGGGGTGCGGGGAGGGGTAGTCAACATTAATATTTGTGAATTCATATTGAACCTGCGACTAGTTATACTGAAGTATGAGGGACTTTATAGAAAATGTTACTGATGCAGTATGTTTCATGCTCTGCATATATTAGTTTTCCATTAAGCTAGTGTTTTACCCCACTCCATCTGTCTGTCTTGTTTTGATTTCCGTTTTGAGCCAATTATGGATGAGAAGCATCAAAACTCTGACAGTCCTGGTTAACTTGATTCTGCGAGGAGCTGTATTCTCTTCTTTCATTAGACTCTCCACATAGATCGCTGGTTTTCACATCTAAAAATGATGATATTTACTATTCGTAGTCTCATATCCTATTGCGGACTAATATATACACAAGCTTTGGTTTGGTATCTGGTCTTGACTTGTGTTTTCTCTTACATGTTTCTCAAAAAAGACTGTATTATGTACTGGAGCTGAGGTTCTTAAAGTCTGGATTTTGATTTGGATTGGTGAAGAGATTGGAAGATAAATGACAATATTCTCAAGTTGCAGTTTAAACAGAGGCGGATCTAGGATTTAAAACATGGGTGCACCACTGGAAAAACAAGGAAAAAAAAGTACCAAGTGGGAATCGATCCATGTTCCTTTGGATAATTAACTCAATATTCAGTCTTTTTGGAGTATGGGAGCCAACAGATAATATTAGATCAATTTTACGAAATATACACATAAAATACCTAATTTGGTAGATAGACCATGGGTTCACGTGCAACATAAAATGGCCTAAATCCGCCCGAGTCTACGCATGGAAATCTTCTTAAGTTGGCCAACACACCACTGTTTTTGACCACCACTCAACTATTCCCCTTAAACAGAAACTCTTCTATATGTGTAGATCAACTCTCGACTAGTGTGAGAACCCTATATATGAAAATATACACCTTATTTCTCTCTTTTCGTAGCAAGAATATTGACAGCAACTCTGAACGCTAATATGTTTTAGAAGGATGCTTCTATCGAGTTAACATAACTCTTGTGGAGATTGATCGTGTTGTGCTAGTTTCTAAAAGCCAGTTTATAGGTACAATTTATTTAGCTATATGCTTATTCTTCTTATTCCACGGAAACTGGTTATCTTCTGGCTATCTATAGCTCCTAAAAAGGTCTTATTCCAAAAGCAACCAACAACACCCAGTCCCAAACGGCTATATGAATCCTCACTTATCACATTACTCCATCTAAATCATTTCATGCCAATTTTATGCAACTATAAAAAAATATCATTGTTTTTGTTGTCTGTCCTGAAATTTGTGTTTTTGAGCTTTCCTCAATTTGCTGGAACTTATTTCTTGTGTAACTAGAATTCTCTTCATCGTCACTTTCAGGACTCATTTTGTATAAGTGATCCATGTACTTCATTGTCCAATATACATCTGACAACTAAGCACGGTATAGAAACCTTCTCAACTCTTCAAAACTCTTCAATTTGAATTTGAATTATGGTTCATTTTGGTTTTCTGTGAGTTATTCAATTACAACAACAATAACCCAGTGAATTTGGACAGTGAATTCGCACAAGTGGGGTCTGGGGAGTGAGTTATTCAATTGTTTGTTCAATTTATCAACCCTCTTGTTTGGAGCTGAGTCATGAATATCTGTTGCTTTTAACATTAAATATGAAACTGACCTTTGAAAAGATAAATATAGATAGCATTTATATCCATGTACTTCATTGTCCAATATACATCTGACAACTAAGCGCGTCACGGAACCTTCTCAACTCTTCATTTTTTTTTATGAAGCCTTCATTTTTTATGATCTTTGGCCTTTTAACAGCATTTAAAATGTAATAGTTTTGCTACTCTAGTACAACTTCATTCTATGTGTTCCACTGGGCAACAAATCCTTGCAACCTGGTGTGCTTTTGGTAAGGTTTTTTTTTTGGTACCTGTGGTATCAGCGTGCAAAATTTGTACATGACACGCATGTATTGTTGCTTACACGCTGTAGCGGAGGGGTAACCTTTCTTGCACATGCCGAATGCATGTTGTAACCGGGTATTAAGAAAAGTGGACCTTAGACTTTACTAATCTCCACAAGTTAGCTCATGAAATGAGAGTTGTCCAAACCATATAAAGAGACTACAACTCATACCCTAAACTTAACATCCCTCCATGCCAGAACTGGACATTTGGAGTGTTGATAACATAATATTCGGTCCCTACATTGGGTAACTCTAACTTCAGGGGTAGCAACGGGTACTGCTGGTTCCGACTCCATCTTAATTAAAAAAAATTGGACTTTTGATCTACCAAGAGCTAGCTCATGAGTTGAGAATTGTCCAAGATCATATATAAGGAGACTGCAACCCATACCCACCACCTTTGGTACTCTAACAACGAGTGCGGATTGTCGTTTGCTTATTTTGTTTCTCTTTTCATGCTAACCTACTTCAGATAAACCTTAATTTTGCTGAAGATACTTAAAGTATTTGCTTTGCTTTTGCAGGGATGAACATTAGTGTGAAGTAGTAGATACAGTACAGAGTTTGAGAGGCTAGGAGGTTCAATATTTTTTTATTGTAGAGCTTGTAGTGTGAATTATACTGTGTACTTGGATTACTATTAGTTTGGTTGAAGCAGCAGACAAGTTTTCATTTAAGGTTCATCTTTTGTAATTGTTGTAATCATATGTTTTGTCATAGAAGTGCACAGATGAGGAGCATTATCTCCGCAAAAATTCATATAGTACTGATCTTTGAGTTTCTATTATGAGCAACGTGTAGTGTAGTAGCAATTTCCGCTGCATTAAGTGCATTTTTCAAAGGTGTTTGAAATATTAGATTCATTTGTAGTTCTAATTGAAGCTATAGCCATTACTCCGTTTTTATACCTAATGTCTGCTCTTTTTACTTGCCGTAATTAAGAATGAATTTCAGTTCTCTTCCCGTGGGATTTCTTTTTTCGTGTGTATTAGTCATTGCACCCTTTGGCAAAGGGAACTTGTGATAGCTGGTTTTTTTACTTGCCCAAAAGTGTTGTCATTTTCAGTAATAACCATGCCACATGGTCCTTGGCCACTGACACCTCAAAAATCTGCTCAACAACTACAACAAACCCAGTATGTTCCTACCAGGTGGGGTCGGGAGAAGGTAGTTTGTACGCAGCCCTACCTAACAGGTAGAAAGGCTGTTTTCAATAGACTTTGGGTTCAGGAAGGGTAATAAGAAGAAGAGGAAAACAAGAAAGGAAGAAAGAGGGAAGAGAAAGGAAAAAGGGAGAGACAAAGAATAAGTAGTACCAAATAATAGCAACAGAGAATACAATACCTGAGGCGAACAAAATCACATAACATAATAAAAATTTAAGAATATGAAGGGACATGCATTTTACTAAGACTATTGGTGAGCAACTAAAAACTATTTACTAATTTTCTACCTTAATCCTCGACCTCTCTCACGATATAAATGTAGCAGTGTTGTGCAAATCATCATATATTGTATCGGGCACTTGTTATCTTCTATATGCACATATATTGATAACTCAGTTCATTAAAAGTTTAGGCAGATGAAAATGAATTAATTTCTACAACTGAAATAAATAAAAATTGACTCAACTTGCGCAAGTGCTGTGGCCTTTCATTTGCTTGACAGGTGTCTCCAAGTTAAGGGATCTTTTGTCTCGTTAGTACTTTGAACAGTTCAACAAATTTCTTTTTTTATTTGAACTTTTTTCCTTGGTAGGACAGCTGGTGTCTTTTTCAACTTCAAGTTTGTATAAATATGTGGCCTTATTGGAGATGAAAATATCCAATATCTAGAGATAATGCAGTTGTCCTTTTCAACTTCATTAGTGCATAGGCCGAGTAGATTAAAAGCAACATTAATTACAGTAGAATGGTGGATTAGCTATGTCCAAGAAGGTAATTCAAATAAAGTTTGACTAAAGTCTAAAGCTAGTTAAAGTATGTCGTTGTTAAGCCTTCTGAGAGCAAGGGTGACTTTGTTATAATTGATTTTTTAGTTGTTTTCTTACGTACTAAAAAGTCTACCTTTTAATGTTAATTAATTAATTAATACTCCTTCCGTTTCAATTTAGATGAAATAGTTTTACTCGGCATGGAGTTTAAGAGAAAAAAGAAGACTTTTGAAACTTGTGATCTTAAAAGTTTAAGGATAAAAGTTTTATGGGGCCATAATATTTGTGTGGTTATAAAAACTTCTCATTTAAGGGTAAAATAAATAGTATAAAGTTGAATTATTTCCAAATTTAGAAACGTGTCATTTATTTGGAAACAGATTAAAAAGGAAAGCACCTCATCTAATTTGAAACAGAGGGAGTAATAAAATTAATCATATTAACTTTTACTATCTCTCTAGTTTATTTATTGGAAATATAACACATACTTCGAGACTCTTTATTCCAAGGGTAACTTTAAGAAAAAAAAGTTAATTCCTTCTTGATATTTAAAAAAATTAAATATTTCAGACCAAAAAAATGCCAATAAATCAATTAAAATGATTCGGAAGGAGTAATATTGTTTTTACACAAGCAGATTTATTATGATTATTGAAGAAATTTAAATCAAATAATTTTATCTGTTAATCTTTATGAGGAACTTGGAGCAAAGGTGGAGACAAGAAGTTATTTTGGTTGGCCAAAGCGAGAGAGAAGAAGGCTCGTGACGTGGATCTAGTGAGGTGCATCAAGGACGAGGACAGTCGAGTATTGATGGAAGAGGCTAAGGTTAGGCAAAGATGGCAGTCGTACTTTCATAAACTTTTGAATGAAGAGGGGGATTGAAATATCGTGTTAGGGCAATTGGGGCACTCCGAAAGTCACCGAGATTTCAGGTATTGTAGGCGCATTAAGGTTGAGGAGGTCGTGGGTGCAATGGGTCAGATGAGTCGGGGCAAAGCAACCGGACTTGACGAGATTCCAGTAGAGTTTTGGAGATATGCGGGTAGAGCAGGCTTGGAGTGGCTGACTGGGTTGTTTAATATTATCTTCAGGACAAAGAGGATGTCCGATGAGTGGTGGTGGAGTACAATGGTTCCAGTGTACAAGAACAAAAGGGGTATCCAGAATTGTAACAACTATAGGGGTATCAAGTTACTAAGTCATACCATGAAAGTTTGGGAAAGAGTGGTGGAAGGGAGGATAAGAAGGGCGGTGTCTATATCGAAAAACCAGTTCGAGTTCATGATGGGTCGTTCTACTACGGAGGCTATCCACCTTATCAAGAGGTTGGTACAACTATACATGGATAGGAAGAGGGATTTGCATATGGTGTTTATTGACCTAGAGAAGGCATATGACAAGGACCCTAGGGACGTCCTTCGGAGGTGTCCGGAGGTGAAAGGTGTGTCGGTGGCTTACATTACGGCGATAAAGGATATGTATGATGGAGTTATGACTCGAGTTAGGACTGTGAGAGGTGACTCAGAGCCTTTTCCGGTGTTTATGGGGTTACACCAAGGATCTGCGCTCAACCCGTTCTTATTTGCTCTGACGATGGACGCACTGACATACCATATCCAAGGAGAGGTGCCATGATGTATGTTGTTCGCTGATGATATAGTTTTGATTGATGAGACAAGAGGCGGCATTAATGGGAGATTGGAGGTATGGAGGCAGGCCCTGGAGTCTGAATGTTTCAAGTTGAGCAGACGAAATATGTGGAATGTAAGTTCAACGACGTGACGAGGGAAGCGGTTGTGGAAGTCAGATTTGACTCACAGGTCATTCTCAAGAGAGAAAGTTTTAAGTACTTAGGGTCAATTATCTAGGGAGATGGAGAGATCGACGGGGATGTTAGGCACCGTATTGGGGTGGGGTGAATGAAATGGAGGTTAGCGTCTGGAGCCCTGTGTGACAAGAATGTGCCACCGAAATTCAAAGGTAAGTTCTATAAGCGGTGGTTAGACCGGTCATATTGTATGGAGCTGAGTGTTGGCCAGTCAAGAATTCACATATCCAGAAGATAAAAGTAGCAGAAATGAGAATGTTGAGATGGATGTGTGGGCACACTAGGCTGGATAAGATTAGGAATGAATATATTCGGGAAAGGGTGGGCGTGGCTCCCGTGGACGACAAGATGCGGGAAACGCGGCTTAGATGGTTTGGACACGTGCAGAGGAGAAGTCTAGATGCATCGGTTAAGAGGTGTGAGCGGTTGACTTTGGCAGGTACTAGAAGAGGCAGAGGGTGGCCTAAGAAATATTGGGGCAAGGTGATCAGACAGGACATGACGCGACTTTAGATTTCCGAGGACATGGCTCTTGATAGGAACTTGTGGAGGTCGAGCATTAGGGTGATAGGCTGGGGGTAGTCGAGAGTTCTTCCCTTTTGTACCGGGTAGTCTGATAGAGTTTTGCTTAGGTTTGTTAGCGGCTATGTTGTGTTTACATTGTTGTTTTGCATAGTTTTGTGTTGTTGTCCTTTCACTTATTCGTTGTTGTTATTTTCTTTCTGGCATCTTTTGTGTTACATGTCTTTTCTTTTGTTTCTTTTTTGATATTATTGTCTCTCCTGTTGAGCCGAGAGTCTCCCAGAAACAGCCTCTCTATCCTTTTCGGAGTAAGGGTAAGGTCTGCGTACACTAACTCTCCCTAGACCCTACTAGTAGGATTTACGAGGTATGTCGTTGTTGTAATCTTTCAAATTAGTCTATCTCTCCCTCGTTTATATAATAAAATTCAATGTTATTTTTCTTCCGTGCAAGTCAAAATTTGAGAAAAATAGGTTAATTTAATCGTACATCTAATACTTTTCGGTGAGTGTGAACTCGAACATGATTATTAACCAATGAAATGAGAGAATTAAAAGAGAAGTTAAGGCAACTAAAATGTGATAATGATGCTAATTCGTACGATAATAAGGGTCTTTCCTTTGTTTTTTCATTTTTTTCACAAAATATTCCTTAGCATATCCTTCTCCTCTTTCATTTCTAAGTCAATCCATCTGATTAACAGATTAAGGAAAAACATTTTTTTTTGTTGTAATTGAGAAATTCATACGAAATAACTGAATGCATCGTGTTTCGACAAGAAACACAGAAAAATAATTTTAGACTAATAAATTATTAGCAGTGATAGATCTGTCGGCAATGAATAAATAATGGGTCAAAATTATATACATCAAAGAAAAACAAAGGGGTGGGTGGGGGATTAAGATTAGATGGATCGTTATAATGGATTAGTTTACAATTAACATAGTTGCTATCTTGATGATCCCATCATAATTCCTGACTATACCACGTTGGATAGCTGATGCACGTCTTCTTCTTTCAAAGATTCTTTTATTCCCATATAACTTATTTGCTCTTTTTTTTTCGAAAAGAATTCACAAACTAATACATTTTAATTTCATAGGAATCACAAACTAATATACATTTTAGTGGAATGACATTAGGTAATTTTTAAGCCTGGTGTTTAAAATATATTCATAGTTTACAATATATTTAAATATTAGTTAATTTCGCTCAAATTTTAGGACATGAAGTCCTAAAGTTTAAACCATCCAAATATTGGACCTAGGTTTGTTGATGGACCGGGTCTTGTCGAACATGTTCGGATTCGAGTATTCGAACACAAAAGCCGAAATTCAAACTTCAGGACGTCGTTTTCTAAAGTTCGAAAATTGTGTTCTGAAGTTCGAATTTATGTCCTGTATTTTAAATTAGTAGCTCAGAAATTCAGGACATCATTTTCTAAAGTTCGAAAATTATGTCCTGAAATTCGAATCTTATGTCCTGAATTTTAAATTAGTGGTTCAGAAATTCAGGACTTTTAGTCCTGAATTTCAATTAGCATCTAAAAAATTCAGGACACTAATAACCTGTTTGGCCAAGTCGGAGAAATCAGCTTATTTTGAGAAGTGCTTTTGAAAAAAAGTGATTTTGGAGAGAAGCAGTTTGTGTTTGGCTAATCACTCTAAAAAACACTTTTGAGCAATAATTTGTGTTGGCCAAGCTTTTCAGAAAGTGCTTTTAAGTATCAAATTACGAATAAGGACATGAATATATTTACTTAATAGTTAATATTATAAGTAAATAATAATCTCAAAAATTTGTTATTACAGACAATAATTAAATCTTTTCATTTTATTCAAGTAAAATATGAAAATAAAATTTAAAAGTACTTAATTCTTTTAATATAAGTTAAATATATTAAAAATTATTCAACAAATATAAAAGCATTCACCCCTAAAGTCACTATATATTAGAAAGCTATCCTATATTTATACATTAATATCCTAAATATTAGGTTTAACGGTTATTTTGGTATATACTATATTTTGTTAAGGGTATTCTTGGTAAGAAGAAAAGTCAAAACTGCTTTTGCTTCTGCTTCTGGTTTAAATACATTGTAAACTGTGAATATATTTTAAATAGCGGGCTTAAAAGTGACTATTGCTGCACTTTGCCCTACATTTTACTTTCATAGAAATTTGATCTCTACTTTTTTATGATTTTCATCCATATCGTTGTTTAGTCATCTTTAAGCTTTCACGGGACATATATACTGTGCAAATAGGTAAAAACAATATATGCATTTATACTATATGATGACTCCTCTTGATTTTTTCGTATGTTTATACTTTTATATATTTTGATATCTCTTAATAACTGATTTAGCGGTAGACTATACTCTTGGATGCTGCATATTTTCCGTTACTGTCTTTTTTACATAGCTTATGAGAAAGATTCAATTGGGCAAAATTCACATCATATTACATGATGGAGTTTTTCTGAATTTTTTAAACTTACCTTAATTACCCTATTCCGGAAATATATCAATAGTTAGTTATCCCTACATAACATGAAGCTTGACCTCTTAATATTTTTTCAAGTAGTATTACTTTACTGTTTACTTCGATTCACAATAAATGATCAATTTGTCATGGCACACCCATTAAAAAAATATAAAATTCTAGATAAAAATAATTAGTGTGGCTAAATTATTTTTAATTTAATGTTGCAGCATAGTTAATATGAAAAATAATTTTTTTTTTAGAAATACGTACATAAGATTAATATTAAAAAAAATTAATTTTTTTTATAATTATATAAATAAATATTTATTTTGGACCAAAATAAAAAGGCAACGGAGCGGACCTTTACCATATCATCTTATTCCGCTATGTTCACGATTTTATGTCACTCCTTCACACGTAGGCGGGTATCATTTTAGTAGCCTTCTTGACATTGACTAAAACTACTCAACATCCACATAAATTCTTTTTGGAATTCTCTCCCAACTACTGTATGTATATCTTAACTGATTGATATCAACGATCCTTTTTCTTTGCTGCATATATAATACAGATATATATATATATATATATATATATATATATATATATATATATATATATATATACTCATTCTTGTCTTCTCATTGTTTCAAGTTGGAAGTTAAAAAGCTATACTATGGAAGAATATCTACTGCCAGGAGAGAGTAGTAATTCGGGTCGGACTCGGAGGAGGAGTGGTTCGATATTTGATCGCAGAGACGCTATTGCTCATGGATCAGCTTATCAAAAAGCTGCTGCTTTGGTTGATCTTGTACGTCCCGCCCTTTTTTGCTCTTTTCTTTTCTGTAAATTGTAATTAGCCTCACTTCAATGCTTATTGTCTGTTGAGTTTCACTTTTGAACTGAATGATCCCTTCCCTTTCTTTGTTAATTAATAATGCTTAGAGATCTTAGTAGGTTGGCAGCAAACAATTGTAATGTAAGTACTGTAGTATTTGGGTAGTTGAAAGATTCGAATTTCGAAATCAGATGCTTAGAATGGTAAAATGGGGGTCATGACTCATATCATTCAAGAAAAAATTAACACCATCATGCCAGAAATATACGAATTTTCGGTCAATCTGATCTGACATGACATGAAGCACACTAGTTGGTGTCTGCAATTGCAAGGAAATTAATTAGAATACAGGAAATATTAAAGACTCCAAGAGTGTGAAAATTGTGGGCTTCATCATCTTTCTATTTTTGGGGAAGTGTACGGTTAGCCACTAATAACATATGTATTTACTTTTAAGCCACTGTTTACAATGTCTTTAGTCTTTAGTCACTGCTTTAATAAACTTTAACTACCCGGACGAAAATACCCTTCTGCTCATGTCCTTAACTTTTGAACTTGTAACTCTAAGTTCAGGACTTTAGGACTACATGTCCTTAACTTTTGAACTTGTAACTCTAAGGTTAAGACTTCAGTACTACATGTCCTTAACTTTTGAACTTATAAGTCAAAGTTAAGGACCTATCTTGTAACTGTAAATTAAGGACCGCCTGTCCTTAACTTTTGAACTTGTTAGTCTAAGTTCAAGACCAAATATCCTTAACTTTTGAACTTGTAAGTCTAAGTTCAGGACCAAGTGTCATTAACTTTTGAACTTGGAATTCAAAGTTAAGGACCAAGTGTCCTTAACTTTTGAACTTGTAAGTCTAAGTTCAGGACTAAGTGTCATTAACTTTTGAACTTGGAATTCAAAGTTAAGGACCAAGTGTCCTTAACTTTTGAACTTGTAAGTCTAAGTTCAGGACTAAGTGTCATTAACTTTTGAACTTGGAATTCAAAGTTAAGGACACTTTGTCCTTAACTTTTGAACTTGTAAGTCAAAGTTTAGGACCAAGTGTCCTTAACTTTTGAACTTGGAACTCAAAGTTAAGGACCAAATGTCCTTAACTTCTGAACTTGAAACTTGAAGTTCATGACCTATTGTCCTTAACTTTTGAACTTAATTTCAGGACTTCAGGACTACATGTCCTTAACTTTTGAACTTGTAACTCTAAGTTCAGGACTACATGTCCTTAACTTTTAAACTTAACTTCAGGACTACATGTTAACTTTTGAACTTGTAACTCTAAGTTCAGGACTTCAGGACTACATGTCCATAGCTTTTGAACTTCTAAGTCAAAGTTAAGGATCTATTGTCCTTAACTTTTGATCTTGTAACTGTAAGTTAAGGACTGCCTGTCCTTAACTTTTGAACTTGTTAGTCTAAGTTCAGGACCAAATGTCCTTAACTTTTGAACTTGTAAGTCTAAGTTTAGGACCAACTGTTATTAACTTTTGAACTTGGAATTCAAAGTTAAGGACCAAGTGTCCTTAACTTTTGAACTTGTAAGTCAAAGTTCAGGACCAAGTGTCCTTAACTTTTGAACTTGGAACTCAAAGTTAAGGACCAAGTGTCCTTAACTTTTGAACTTGAAACTTGAAGTTCAGGACCAAGTGTCGTTAACTTTTTAACTTGTAACTCAAAGTTAAGGACCAAGTGTCCTTAACTTTTGAACTTGTAAGTCAAAGTTCAGGACCAAGTGTCCTTAACTTTTGAACTTGAAACTCAAAGTTCAGGACCAAGTGTCCTTAACTTTTTAACTTGTAACTCAAAGTTCAGGACCAAGTGTCCTTAACTTTTGAACTTGGAATTCAAAGTTAAGGACCAAATGTCCTTAACTTTTGAACTTGTAAGTCAAAGTTCAGGACCAAGTGTCCTTAACTTTTGAACTTGGAACTCAAAGTTAAGGACCAAGTGTCCTTAACTTTTGAACTTGAAACTTGAAGTTCAGGACCAAGTGTCGTTAACTTTTTAACTTGTAACTCAAAGTTAAGGACCAAGTGTCCTTAACTTTTGAACTTGGAATTCAAAGTTAAGGACCTATTATCCTTAACTTTTGAACTTGGAACTCAAGCTTCAGGACATATTGTCCTTAACTTTTGAACTTGTAACTGTAAGTTCTAGACCTATTGTCCTTAACTTTTGAGCTTGTTAGTCTAAGTTCTGGACCAAGTGTCCTTAACTTTTGAAATCTTAGTTTCCATGCCAATAATTCCAAGATCTTTGGTTAACACGTAGAGACTTAGATATCTGTAATTAGAGTCAAAAAAGTGAAAACTCAAATTGGTGAATTCTCGTTCAAATGGTCTAACACATTTTGCTGTGACCTTGCACATTTGCCTTTTTCTTTAAAATGTCAATAAAAATGACATTCTGATAGAAAACAAAGCAGAATGAAAAAAAAGGGTAAAATGTCTCGTGGAAAGAAAACGAAATTGAAACTAGGATATCTCTTGGAAAGAAAACGAAAAACGAGAGTGGGTATCGAACTTGAGAGAGAAGCGAGGGTTTGGGAAGAAAACTAAGTTGCTCCGACATGACAGTTTAGGTGCCGCACCCGTGTCGACACGACACTAGTATGAGTGTGGGTATGGGATCCGTACCGGATCTGGTCAAGCAATTTTGGGTACTTTGACCACGACGGACAGAAAAATTCGAGATGAAATACAATTTGATTACCGAAATCAGAACTAAAACTAGGGTAAATTTGAAGAAAATAGCATATCTTATCTAGGAAATCAATCTTTTACTTATCTACAACTTGAGGATAAAAAGAAAATTCACACTACAAGCTATACGTAAGTATTCCACAAAATTTCTCATAAATTAGAGATCTTTATTTTTTTAATTATTTTTAGCCGGATCCCCGCATCCGTATCCATACTAGGATCCGTATCCCCGAATCTTAAAATTTACATCTTGAAAGATCCGACCTCTAGATCAGCACCCGTGTCGGACACCCGCACCCGTGTCCGAGCAACTAGGAAGAAAAGCAATGGAAGAAAGTGTAAAAATGTCTTCTCATATTAATTTTAATAGAGTAGTGGCTATTTTTGCTCAACATTAGAATTGCTGGATAAAAAATAAATATCACCTTAAATAGTGGCTATCCCACGCCATTTCTACTCTATTTTTCGTGTCGGATACAGTGTGAGACGACAAGAAAAAGAGAAGACATTGAGGAACTTAGTGACTTCTCCATAGAAGTGTGTGGCTTCCAAATGTTTTTTTCTAATTGATGTACGGCCGGCTTGCGCATACCTCGACTAATTCCACGGATACTTGCTACGTCCTACAACATAAGTATTAGGTATTGAGGTAACTCTGTCCACCAAGGTTTGAACAAATGAGAAGAAGTCGCCTAGTATTTTTGCCTCCGTTAGAATGAGACTTCATGGTTCTCAACACAGTTCATCGACCACTAGGTTACACCCTTGGGTGCGCTGAAATGTTTTCAGGCTGAACTTTTTCTTTTTGGTCCCATTCTAGTGAAAATGAAGGTCATTTTTTTGGTCAAGCAATCGACGTCCAACCTACAAAATTGAGGCAGGTTTTATTCAGAACTTTTCACTTTTCCCAAGGAAATAACTCTTCTTGTACTGTATTTTTTTTTGCCCTTTTTATACACAATTTTCTTTTTCCAGAAAGAACTTAAAGCAGACACTTTGAGAAAACCTTTGTACTGAAAAATGCTAGCTGAATGTCCTAGATGTTTACGTCCAAAAAAATACTCCCTTGTCTATAGAATAGGCCTCGATTGACCTGCACGGTTATTAGCAATAAAATGTTTTAATATATTGCCATATTGAGTTACTTAGTGGAAAAGCATTGAGAATAATGGATTGTGATGTGAAATGGTGAAATATTAATTAATTAATTTATTTTTGTGAAAATGGTGAAATAGTTATTTGAGTGATAAATTTCGGTGTTTTCCTTTTAGTAGTGGTTTAGTGAGATATTAATTTTGGAAGTTATTCCTGCAGGCTGAAGACGGCATTGGTCTGCCTGAGGAAATTCTTGAGGGAGCGAGCTTTGAGAAAGCAGCAGAGTTGTACTTCATATTTACTCGTTTTGACTTCCTCTGGTCACTTAATTATCTCGCACTGGTCGTTCTAAACTTCTTTGAGGTTTGCACAGTTCCCTTGCTGTCTATTCCAGCTTCAGTCCTTTGTATTTCTTCTGCATGTTAAATTGACTTCATAATTCCTACTTGTTCTTTGAATTTAGAACTGGCAATTATAGTTTCATTGATTTCCTGTACATTTTTCGCAGAAACCATTGTGGTGTTCCAAGCATTTAGCTGAGTCTTGCAATAGCAGAGACTATTACTATCTAGGAGAGCTGCCATTTTTGACTGGTGCCGAGTCCCTTATATTTGAGGTAAGTGGCTGGTTTGTTTGTTAAATTGATGAGTCTTTAATACGTGAAGAAACAAATGTTTTAAGCAGAACCGTCGATGGTTTCCGATTTTGCCTAATTTACTGTGAATCCTATTGATTTAGGCTATCTTCAAGTTTTGTTATTTCGATGAGCCTTAGGAGATTGTTTCCTCCTAGGGTTCAGGACTAATGTATGTGCTTCTGCAAGGAAACTTAAATTAACTTTCTTTAGAAAGCTAGATGAAGCGCATTAAAGACGGTCCATCGAATTCTCCACAAGTGTTGACAGGAAATAATGATATCAAGGGGAGCTGGAGACGCTATTTTTATCAATTGTTCAAGTCGAATCACGAGGATAACTCTATAGATCTACACAACTTTGCATGGTAGAAATTCTAGCTACATTCCTAGAATTAGACAGGCAGAATTAAAGGATGGCATGAAAAATTTGAGGATTAGAAAAGCCGTTTGGTCCAGATATTATTCTTGTAGAGGTTTAGAAGTGTCTTGGGGAGGTTGGAGTAGTTTGGCTGGCAAGCTATTTAATGCTATACCAAGAAATGGTAGGATACCCGGCGAGTAGAGTAAGAGTATCCTGATTCCAATATATAAGAGCAGAAGAGATATTCAAAACTGTGCGTGGCATTGAATTTATGAGCCACACAATGAACTTTGGAAAAGAGAGAAGGAGTGTAGACTTAGGGATACTATAATAGTGAAAGAGAACCAGTTTGGATTAATGCGTGGTAGATCTACAATGGAAGCTATATTTTTGAAGATTAATGTAAGTTTATCGCTAGAGGAAGAAAAATCTATACATGGTATTCATTGACCCAAAGAAAGCATATGACTTGGTGCCTAGAAAAGTCATTTGGTGGATGTTAGACAAAAAGGGAACTCATATTGAATATATAAGATGCCTTAAAGGATATGTATGAAGGAGATGGCACTAGTATGAGAATAGTATTAGGAGATACAAAAGAACTAAGGATCGCTGGATCGGCACTGAGCCTGTACTATCCTATATTTGGATTAACTAACTAACACTATACTGGATGAGGTCCCATGATGTATAATGTTTGCAAATGGTATTGTACTAATTGACGAAATTAAAGAGGATGTCAACCAAAAGCTTGAACTATGGAGAAATACATTAGGAAGTAAGGGTTTTAGAATAAGTAGAAATAAGACTAAATTTATGCACTGCAAGTTTAGCTAGCATAAGAAGCGTGAAGCTGGGATGAGATTAGTCGGGATTGCACTGCTTAAATGCAAACAATTCAGATACCTAGGCTTGATTAAATGGTATGACAGATGAAGATGTTACACAGAATCAAAATAAAATAGTTGAAATAAAGAAGTGCTAACAGAGTGTTACGTGATAGAAGGATACCTACCAAAGTAAAAGGCAACTCTATAAAACGGTTTTTAAGACCAACAATGTTTTATGGCAGTGAATGTTGGCCCTCTAAAGTCCATCATATCCACAAGATGAATGTCGCAGATAAGTGGTTAAGATTAATGTGTAGTCATACGTTAATAAAGTTTTATTGATGAAGAAGATAATCGTACAAGATTAGACAAGATTAAAAATGATCATATTTGGCAAAAGGTGCAAGTAGCATCATAAATGATAAATCAAAAGAAGTTGCTTGAGATAGCTTGAACATGTCCTACGTCGACCTTTAGATGCATCAGTCTGTAGGTATATAACCATCTAGTGAATGAAGGTGTTAGAAGGAGATGTGGTAAACCAAAAATCACATGGAAGAAAAAGACCTAAAATCTCTTGGTGTTCATGCAGACCTAGTGAAAAGTGGGGCATAATGGAAGACAAAAGATCTATGAATGCACTATCAATTAGTTGGTGTTAATTTTAGTCGTGTTAGAACATATACTCTAAGTTCAGCGTTTGCTATGAGTCCTGTAGTTTTTGTCAAAAGATTTTTATGCCAGTAGAAAATGTGGAGAACTTCTAGTACAAAAGAAGCTTATAATTGTTAATTGTTATTGTTACTTTTTGTTATTGTTATTGTTATTATTATTGTGACACGAGCTTAAATGGTGCGATATGGATAGTGAGAATTCATATAGCCGACCCCAACTTGCTTGGAATTAAAGCATAGTTGTTATTGTTTATAGGAAGCTTGAAGAAGGAAACTAGGACTTCCATTTCATTCTTAAAGCCATGGCTGCACGATAAATAAGGACAGTTCTTACTTTGCTTTGAGGATTTCTTGTTCGTATTCTTTACTAGGTAGCTTTAAAAGAGGAAAATTCTTTGGTCCACTGAATAATAGGGGCCTACTCTGGATGCATAAACATTACTATCACACATATGTAGTTAGCTAGGTAGCTTCAGAAAAGGAACTCTCTGGTCATTTATTAGGCCGTAAGGAGACTCGTATCAAATGCAGAAACATTAGCACCAGCAATTATTTAGTTGCGTAGACTACCTTATTCTTCCTGGGCTCACTAACATTTTCTTTTTAACTGTCTTCTGCAGGGTGTTACTCTTCTGCTTCTTATAATACACATTTTATTTCCAATGTCATATGAAGGCTTCAATCTCTATTGGAGAAGTCTTCTCAACAGAGTGAAGGTATTTGGTACCAGTCCTTTATGTTCTCTCCTTATGAATGGTGATCTTTTTAAAAAAAATTCATACATTTCGATTCCTCCTTGTAAAGGATAGCTTGTTTGCGAAGATAGTCTGAAGTTAGTGCTTTTGCATTGATGTTCTTGTCACTCCTCCCTAAGAGTAGAAGGTGAAATATCGTGGCGGTAATATATCACATTTCTGCAATTGAAGAAAACAAAACATGGTAAGGTGAATCATGCATAATAGGAAATTCAATCTTTTAAAATTTCTTACAACAGTAAGTAATGGATGACTGAAAGAACAAGTCAAAGCAAAATCGAGAGTGACTTAGCACCTTTCCTAGCTACAGAAATAAAGACATCCAATGAATCATGAGAAAAGACATCAAACTGAGCCCGCAGTTAGTCTCCTCCTTCTCCTCCTCTACCTTCACATTTTCCTCAAATTCTATGTTCAAGATCAAACACCAGAAAGAGTAACTCTAAAGCACTAAATATTCTTGGACGGGGGGATATGGAGTATATTAATTGAAAAAGGAAAAAAAATAAAATTTTAGTACAATTGAAATATGGGGTCATTCTCTCCTCACCGAAAGAGAGAGGAAAGACAATAAGAAGATGCATCTAACTACTCAACCATGTGCAGACTGCGGTTTGATGAAGGAACATAGAATGGATTTGAGATCGTGGTTCTTTATAGTGTTGAAAATCTGCCAAAAGAGTAGTGATAGATAATGAACCAAATTGGTTGTGGGAATTTTACTTGACTGTGACTCTGGACCTGTGTTAAGAGATTTTAGATGCATAGGTGTCTGAATAATGATTGTTATATTCCACCTTAGCATGACTACTCATGTATTGCCTCTGTTGCACGTTCTTCTGTTGTCTTTTCCCCTATGGTGTAACATGACAGAGCAATGAGGTATTAGAGATATCAACTCACTTGAATTCTGTACTCCATAGAGGAAGTGGAACCATATCAGAGCTGCATAAGAAAACATTTTTGGTCGGGGAGGTTCTTTATGTTGTGCTTCTCTTAAAATTTCTCCTCCAATTCATCTTTTTAAGCTTTTCTATTGCTTTAACTTTTGCTTTGGAAAGCGCATACTTAGAGAGCCATTACTAATAGTAATTAATTTGTTTTGTAACTGAGGAAAGTAATTACTAATAGTCATTTCCTGCTTTGGTTTGACAAGAACAAAGTGGAATGAAATTGGACAAAGGAAAATAATTTTCATTTTGGGCTCCTTTTCTCTCTCATGTGGGAGGGAAGATAATGTAGAGAGAATTTATAGAGTGTAAGCCATAAAAAATATGTTTTTATATATTTGTATGTAATTTTGGAAAAACAGAATCACTTTTTATTTGTCCTCTCTGTACTTTCTGTTCAATTCCTTCCCAAACAGAGGACATTTCAAGGAAAAGTTCTCTCTTCTAATAAACCCACAAAGTTTGTGTAAAAGCCACTCTTGTGATTCTGCTTAAACTGTTTTATGTTCAAAACTAACCTGCAGACATTTTTCATAATGATTTTGAGGAAAGAAATTATTGGAAGGTTCAGTAATATTGATGAATCTTAGGTTGCTCCAATACTGATAGTTAACTTTAGTTAATGACAATTTCTTTCTTGTTTGGCTTGATTTTTCAGGTCATTTTGCTGTTAATCTTGGTCGCAGATATTGTGGTCTACATTCTCTTTCTAGCAGACTTCTATTATCTACCATTCCGTATTGCACCCTATCTCCGCGTGGTGTTCTTTATTTTGAACATTAGGTAAGCCGTTGTAGGATCGCTACTTATTTAATTTCCAACTCTAGTCACTACCTCGTATTGATGTTTGTGTTTTAAATTTGTTCACCCAGACTTCTCCCGCGCAAGTGGTCTCACATTTTTCTTTTCTAGTTGTTTTTTTTCTTTTAATTAATCATATAACCGTTGCTAGGAATATGATTTTTGTACACAATTTGTAACTTAAGTTTTATACGTGAACTGTGAAGGAATTTAAAGAAATGAGCTTTTTCTGTTGTTGTCTCCCCAAATATTAAGCAAATAGCATTGTGTTTTAACTGCTGTTAATCAATTATAGTCTCATGCTTATGTTCTTTCACTGTCCATAATGCTTTCACACACTCTCCCATCCCACCAAAGAAAGAAGGGGGGCCTGATCTTCTGTGGTTCTGTGAAATGGATGGCTTTTATCAACGTTTGAAATGAATGACAGTGTCCAGATATGAATTTATTCAGTGTTCTCTCTCTCTCGCTCTCTCTCTCTCTCTCTCTCTCTCTTTGTGGTCATGTTGCCATCTTCGACTTGTATGAGCTTCTAATGTGTAAATTATGTCTTGGACAAGCAGTATGCCTGATGTATAAAATTCAAATTTCCGCTTAAGTTAGAGTAATCACAACTTTTCTTCTGATAATAAGAATGCACGTTTTGTATAAGGAGTATGTTTTAGTTATAAATATACTCATTTTAAACTTAGGAAGGTTCATATGGACTTATTCATGCTGATGCATCTCCATAGTGTTTCCACTGTTTATCAGTATCATGTTATTAGTGCATGTGAAGTCAAGGACATCGATTGTACAGAAAGACCACCGCCTTTCAATTGATGTAAATTATAGAGCACGGCATTTAGGTAAGAAAATGATTTTTCCATGGATCCCTACAGCTGTGCTGCATTTTCTGGTAGTTGTGGAGTGCACATGGTTGGTCGTGGTGACTAGTGGTGGTGGTGGTGTGCGGTGGAGGTGGTTGGCGGTGGCAGCTAGTGGTTGGTGGTAGAGGTGGTTAGTGGTGGTGATTGTGTGGTGGAGGCTGGTGGTAGAGGTGGTTGGTGCCTGGTTGGTGGTGGCAGGCTGTGGCGGTGGTTGGTGGTGGCTGCCGGCTGTGGCGGTTGGTGGTGGTAGTGGAGGCGGCAGTGACGGTAGTTGGGGGTGGTAATAAATACAGTAGTGATTATATTCTTAGGGATATTTAAGGGAACATCCTAATGTTGAGATTCTGTACAAGATCGGAATAATTCAGACCTATTAAGAGCTAATAAGTTGTTAAAGAAAAACAAACAAATGCACTTAATAGGCTGAATCTGAATGTCCATTAAGTGCAAACAAATGAAGCCTAAGCAGTGTAATCCACCAGAGGTTCCTTCTCTTTTTCTTTGTTCCGAAGGTTCAGAAAGATGGCATGTTGGGTCCACATCCTGTCGTTTATTTTTCTTGATTTATTTGGTTTCTTAGCTATTGTTGCTAATATGATCTTAATTTCATACTTTTGGACGATAGGGAATTACGAGATAGCTTCTTCATCCTTGCAGGAATGCTTGGTACCTACCTTAATGTTGTGGTTAGTTATCCTTATCTTTGAGGGTTAATGGTTATTTTCATAGTATAATTTTCAACAGACACTTCATGCCAGATGATATGATAAACTAAAAATTTCACACCTAAATTTTATCATCTTGCATCCTTTCTCCAACTGATAGTTAACCTAAGCCCTTCTCTTTTGATCTATGTTCTCTTTCCTCCCCTCTGCAGGCTCTATCTGCTTTATTTCTTCTGTTCTCGAGCTGGTTAGCATACGTCTTCTTTGAAGACACGCGTCAGGGGAAGACCACGTTTACTTCGTACGGCACCACGTTGTACCAAATGTTTGTCTTATTCACTACATCAAACAATCCAGATGTCTGGATTCCTGCATACAAGTGAGTGCCTCAGAAAATTGTCTTAAGTCCCCCTTTTACTTTCTATAATATGGTTGAAGTTTGCCTAAATCTGGAATGTGTAAGATAGTTTTTGCCATTAAAAGCTCTGAGTTTTGGTATGTTTATGGTTACAATCAAAGATAGCGTCTCCCACCTTCATAACAAGAGAGCAATCTGAGCTACATACATCTTGCTCTCATCGTCAGCTTTCTTACTGAGTGTTTTCTCCTATTAAACTCAATTTTTGAGTTAATTTTTATTTCCATGTAAACTTTTGAGTTGAAACCTGTATTATGTATTTTTCCTTTCAGGGACTCACGTTGGTATTGCTTGTTTTTTGTTCTGTACGTGCTATTGGGCGTTTACTTTGTTACCAACTTAATTCTTGCTGTTGTATATGATAGCTTCAAAAGTGAGGTAATGTCTTACATCGTTTTTGCTTTAAGCTGTTGCAAATAGTTGCCACCATGTTAGCGTTTGCCATAGCACGTACTTTTCCTGTAGATTTTGCACCTTGCACATATATATTTATTTATTTATTCTTTTTTGGTTGTAGCTTGTAAAACAAGTGGCTGATAAAGATCGTTTGAGGCTAAGGACTTTGAAGAAAGCATTTAGCTTGATTGATGAAGCTGTGAGTAGGACACGTCACAACTGGTTCTCCAATTAATCTTCTGTGGTTTACATGCATTTAATATGCTTCTCTTCCTTCCTTTTACTCATGGAAGAGAAGTTTCTATCCTTGTTCTTTCCTTTTCCAGAAGAAATATGGCAGTAACAGTTGTTAATAAGAATATTTTCCCTCACAAATCTTATGTAGGCATCCTGTATATTGTATGCAGTTGCCTGCTTCTGCTCACAGATCAAATTTAGAGAGAACGTAATCTAGCACCAACAAGAAGAGGGATTATATTTTTTTGATAAAGTAATAATTCCATTAATGTGATGGGAAAACTTACAGTATTAGAAGATAGATTATATTGAGAACTGAAAGAGGCAGTTGATACAGTTCCGATGACTATAGGACAAACACCTTCTGGTATTCTCATATGCAGAAACAGGTCGATCAAATTTGCATTGGTGTTTAAAGGACATAATAGAGTTTGAAGATACTTCCTCCTTGCTGCCGTTACCTAAATGATTCCAAACAGGTTTACATATGTGTGTGTGTGTATCTATGTTATTCATGTCGAGCGGGCAGCTACGCCCGTAATCGGTCTGGCGCCATACATAAAGAGCCTTGTCAAATTTGTCTCTAAATGGGCCCAATCTGGGCCTCTCTTTTAAGTAAACCAGCCTGGTACCAGTGACCAATATACGAGTGAGCCTGGCCTGGTAGGAAAGAGTAGTTATTTTCAAATTTTAGTAGTTTGTGTTATGAAATTCAAATTTTAACTATCAACTTTCATGTAATTATTAGTTTCAAAATTTTCATATTTAATGAAATTTGAGATCTTCCTTTTCTTCTAATTTTGGTATCCGCATTAATTGTTTAAATTATGATTTACTATTAATAATTCGTAAAACACGTTTAACCCAAAAAAGTGAGTTCGGCCCGCTATGCACCAGCCTGAAATTTGGTCGGGCCCGTTTGACATGAATAGCTGTATGTAAGTATGCATAGCTAGCAACACCAAGGGTGACGGTAGAAAGAAGATAATGGAAAAGGAGAAAGTACTTTCATAGATTTCTGTTGTGGTCAAGAATTTAATAGGAATTTTTATTTTATTTACTATGAACTTCTTCCGGAAGGGTTTTATGTGTCCTTAAATCTTGTGGTTGCTATTCCTTTTAAAGTCGTCTTCTTTTGACATTGGCAGAACAATGGGCACCTCAACGAGAAGCAATGTACCCTTCTGTTTGAGGAACTTAACAAATACAGGTAACATTTAGACAAGTACAGTTCTGCTGCTATGCACTAGTTCTTTTCATTAATTGTCTTCTTTTTGTAGTGCGGCTCATACTTCCATTCCTTGAAACTGAAATTGACCTAACAGTTGCAACTTGAACCGGATAAGGCCGTTTGATAAATTCAAATCAACATGTTGGCTGTAAAGCTTTCAAGCTGACAATGTAGTGAATCTGCGTTTTGGGACACAGCATTTCCAGTACTGTCATGAGAGCAATCTGATGTTGCCACGGCCATTAAGCATGAAGCTTTAATTGATTTAGCGGCTTACTTAGGATATTGTCCAGGCTGCGCACACTGTAATAGGCAATAGCTGCATTCTCGGAGACATCATGCTTAGTGGCACCATTCATGATAAAACTAATTAAATCATTCCCACGAATTGGATTTTCAACCTATGACCATATGAAGATTTTCTCGCTTCTAAGTAGTGGTTACGTGAGTAGACCTTCTTCCATTTGTTGTTGCAAGTTCGATTGAGCAAGAAAATAAAAGAAATCTTTCCTTTTAAGTTTTATAAAAAGAAAGAGTGTCTTCTATTTATCTGAGAGAAAGGAATATTCAAATTTTGATATATCGTGTCTTCCATTTAACTGAGAGAAAGGAATATTTAAATTTTGATACTAATATACTTTAGGAGTGCAACAACAAAAAAGAGGCATTTCTCAAAACTTGTATTTGATGGTTCACCTGTAAATTGCTGGTTGTTCATGTACTAGTACATGCAACTACATGTGTCAGTTTTCTTCCCAGGATTTAGCTTGTGATACAGCTAGTTCATATTTTGTCATCATTCCTGTATTACTAGCCAAGGGGACACTAGTAAAACAGCAATGCCTGATCTGAATTGTGAAAGCTGATCCTGGTTATGAGCTAGCAGACTGAGAAGGAAGAGGACAATTGATTAGCTGCTAGTCTCTTCTAGATAAAATTCAGTTCATACCTTACTAAGCTTCTCTCTGGTCATTGTAATTTGACAATCAGCTGTGGACTTGACGATCATTTTGGAAGTTTAGCAAACTTCGCTTTAACTTGAATTCACTTTGACAATGCACCTTAGGCTATTAAAATAGTTTCATGGCTAGCTGGGAGCACCTATGATATACGTTTAGCTAGTGTCGTTAAGGAGTTAGAAAATGAATCTTCTGTTATTAAGCATACTATTAAACAGATCCATGTACGGGAAATACAAAACCAAAATGGGTACTGTAAAAAAATAAGCATAACAGTCAATGTCGTGATTAGTGATTTGATGCTCAGGAATAAATCTACCCTCTATACTCTTCTGTTTTTTATACTAATAGTTATTGTTGGTTTTCTTTGGGGATGATATAATTAAAATTCTGTTTGTACCTATTTCCAGATAGTGCTGCGTTTGCATTGACTTATGTTATCTTCTCTTTGGATATATGAATATACTCCATGTCATGCACTTTTTCTTCCACATATATCATCAAGTTTCCACAGTGCAGTAGACATTGATACACACTATCTTTAAATGTCTCTAGGACATTGCCGAAAATATCAGGAGATGATTTTAAGTCAATATTCAGTGAGCTGGATGATACTGGTGACTTTAAGGTACTTAAGAATCTTTTTTAATTTTCTGATACAGTGAGGTACTTTCATTCTCGTTACTCTCCATTTCTCTTGATTTGTACACATTTGAATTGTTCTCATAATTGAATAGTGGCTTTAACAGTTTATGTTTTAATTATTTTCTTTGGAAATATTTGAAATATTTTGATAGTGTGAGTTGGCTACCTTTTATTGTTTGGATAGTGACAATGATGCCCCATTACATTTGTAAAGGGTCTAGCGGAACTTTTCATTGTTTTTTTTTGGTTTCCCACCTAGTGTCGGGTACCCAAATTGGGGCCCAGTGACATCCAGATTTGCACCGGAAAGTCCACACTGGGGAGGTAAAGCGCTCCCTAATAAAGGTGACTCCATATGCAGGGCTCGAACCCAAGACCTCTGGTTAAGGATGAAGGATAGAAGGAGTACTTACCACTCCACCATAACCCTTGTTGGTGGAACTTCTCATTGTTGCCAATGCTATTAGCTACTGTAGATCTTGTCTTACTGTTATGCTTTAGCTTTGTTTTTGTTGTTACAGTTTATCTTGATGATCTTGACCACCCAATAGGGTTGCCAAACATTTCCAGGAACATTGTTACATGGAAAACAAATTTTCTTTATTAACTTGTGTCATTGATATTTGCTCCTGTTTGGCCATAGATTTTGGTTTCATTTTAAAAAAAAAAATTGAAAACATTGTTTGTTTATGAAATATGATCATGTTTTGGGGAAAAATATTTCAAAAAATTCCAAGTTCCCAAAAACTGGTTTAGGGCAATTTTTGGGTGAAATTTTCTTCCACTCGCAAAACTTCAACTTTTCTTCAAATAAAGTGCATGTCCAGACACAACTTCAGCTTTCAAAAGTTATTTTTCAACATAACTTCAAAAACTCTTTTTTCAAATTTCAAGCAAATCTATGTCAAACGCTAGCTTAGTTTTTTCAGTCTCAAACTTCCATGTCTCAAACTTGAGTTTTACGTTTAAATTATGAAAAATTATGTGATAGATTAAACTACCAATTTCGTAGTTTCCATCGCTTCTCAAAGTCAAAATTTCTGTTTATCCTATCAATACTTGGTGTGTTATCGGAATGGGTGATCAAATTGAATGACTTAGCACCAGAGCTTGATGTTAAGCAATAAGCACATCTGTCTAGTACCTTATGATTTCAAGTTGTTAGATCTTCTCAAGTTTAAGAACTTCAAGTTTCTCATATACTGGGTTTGTTGTTGTTGTTGTTGTTAAGTTTCTCATATTTATGCATGGAACCAGATGGGTGTCTGAATTATAGGATCAGATCCTTTCCGTGAAAGAAGTCTATTCTTAATCACCAAAATTTCATCTTCATTTTTGTTCTTACACTTCTCATAAACTCCTCTCTTTCAAATACAGATAAATTTGGATGAATTTGCTGATCTGTGCACTGCCATTGGACTAAGATTTCAGAAAGAAGATTCAGTGAGTCCATTTACCCTTTTGGTTACAGTTTGAAGGTGACACCAGAGAATCCTTCATGTTCTGTTTTCTATTGCAGCTGCCAATCTTTGAAGCATGTCCAACTTTCTATCATTCACCAGCATCAGAGAAGTTGAGAGGATTTGTCCGTGGAGCTACATTTGAGTACATAATAGTGTTCGCTCTCCTTGTCAATCTTGTTGCTGTTATTATTGAAACTACGGTATGAATCAAAATCTGTACAATCTCTAATTGGATTTTGGATGCAAGTAAATAATATTTCTATGCAAAAGTAGCCGCAGCATATAGATCTGTTAGTGGTATTTGAACTTGTGAAGTGATATTAACTCCTTTTAGTATCTGATCTGTTAATTGTTGAACAATCATGTCTATAAAGTAAACTGATGTGGAAAATATACATTACCCTTAGGTTACCATCCACTGATCCCCCAAACTAGTCTTAACTAGCTACCACCCTAATTGTTACAATTGTGATCTTGAATTAAGCTTAAGTGTGGCGTCCAGTGGCGGAGCTAGGAAATTAAGGGGATTCAAAAGATAAAGAAGTAAACACACTAAGAAGCCTAGGGATTCAACATATGGTATATATACATAAAAAAGATTTGACCTATCTATATAGTGTAAATTTCTGGCGAAGGGGTGTCAATTGACTCCCCTTGGACAAGGGTAGCTCCGCCTGGTGGCATCCTTCCCCTGTTTATAAGAATTAGTACCTCCTGACCCCATCAAACATGCAGCTGAGCATTGATTCTGAACAACCGAGGAACTTTTCCTGCTTTGTTTACTGTCTAGTGCTTTTGAGATGGTGTGGAGGCAACATCAAGGAAGTGGGGTTGCTCTTCTATGTCTGATAAGAATAACACAGTGCCATTATACAAGTTCTCTTTAATTACCTCAGAGAAACCTTCTCTTCCAAATCATTTACGTTTGAAAGGACCACACACTTTACCGACCACCTGAGTTTTGGGGAAAGTGTCAACATTCTCACCCAAAAAAAAGTCAAGATCCTCATATGCTATGATATTGTGATGGTTTCAGTTTTTTTTCTTTCATGGATGTCAATGAGTAAAGCTTTTGTTTGGGTGGTGAGTTTTGTGCTTATATGTATAATACATGAGACAAGGACTAACGACCTATGTTGCTCAGATTCTCCGAAAATGTGGCCGGATACGTGTCGAATCCTCCAAAAGTAGTGCTTTTTTGAAGGATCCGACATGGATGCGGCTGCATTTTGGAGAGTCCGCGCAACATAACTAACGACTGAAGAAATATCCTGTTCTTTTCTCATTGTTTTTGCTTACATCTTTTCTAAGTTCAGGATGAATCTCACTGACTTTTGCTGGTGGTGTATTCTAGCTTGATATACAGAACAACTCAGGTCAAACCTTTTGGCAGAAGGTGGAGTTCACCTTTGGTAAGTCGCATAATGAATTTCAGGGCTTGTTACCAATATTTCTAGAAATTAGATATTTTCTTTTTTCATTCATGAGATTCTGGTTACAGTTTGACTCCATTAGGTAGAAAGTTATCCAGATGGTTTTATGTCAGTGGTAACCATGCTTGTTTCCGTTTACGTCAATTACCATACCTAGTAGAGGATTCATTGTTTTAGGCAGAGATATAAATATATGGCTTCTGAATTGTGCTGGTTGTATTTTGCGTTTTTATTTGATATTTCAAATGTTAAAAATTTTTCTTGCCCTAACAGTTCTTCTGCTGAGTTTGATGACTTCTTTAAGTTCTTGAGATTTAACTTCAATATTGTTAGATCCTTACTTAAGAGTGCATCACCCCTTTTTATTTATTTATACTTTTTTTTGATAATGGGAAAGCTTTTGTATGCAAGAAGTATACCAAAAAGTAGAGAATCTACAGAAAGATATGGTTCTCTACTAGACACACCCAATCTTCTATACAAATAGGAAGCTCATAATTTCATCAAAAAGACAATAGAGAGGAGGCTATCCCTCAGCTGTACAAAATCATGCTCTTTCCGTTCACCTATTTCTTTCCCTCCATACGATCTACATAAGTGCTAATGGAACAAAGTCCCATGCCTGGCGTCTTCTCTTCGTCCTCTTAAGGCCCAACTGAGTAAAGCATCCTTCACAGTACCCAGCATGATCCATTGTACGAACCATCTAAAAAGCTCCACCACAGACGTGACGCTACCTGACAATGTAGTAAGAGATGATCCACATCCTCTCCCGAGTGTTTATACATGAAACACCAACTAGTTGAGATGTATGAGAGAAAAACCTGGAGGTCCCAGGTTCAAATCCCCGTTACACTGCTTGGGATTTTTGTTCAAATACCCATTTACGCTACTTGAAAAAGGAAAGTAAGACACATATATTGAGACGGAGGGAGTACCATTTTTAAAAGAAATCATAAAAAAGCACTAGACACCAGTAAGTTCGGCAATATGGCAAAGTACAGCAGTGGCCCATTTCTTTTATCTGAAAAAGTTTCATTGTCTACTTGCCACGATCATACCCAACAAAAGGTTTCTAGAAAGTTTCATAAAAAAAATATGTTGACGTCTCTATTGCCCAAAAGATTGGCGAAAAGAGACCTCGCTAGTCGTTTTTTCTATCAAGGAGTTTTGTTTTCTCTCTATCTGCATTTTCGGAAAGTACCTTAAGATGTTCCGTTTTTTATTATCTTACTTTAGGTGCTTGAAAAATGTTTAACCCAATTGCAAATAAGCAACAGTTATTCACTTCTATAGGCAGTCTCTTGCTGCATCTGAACTTCTTTAGATTCATGTAGCCGAAGCAAGTTTTACGCTCTTTTGACCACCAAATAATCCTACTTATAACTCAGAGTACCATGTAGAGGTTATGCCACTCTGTGCCTGCTTAGAGCTTGGAAAGACAAATGAAATTTCTCTTAAGATATAAGGATATTAGGAAAAGGGTAAGGGTATTGGTATTGAAGACCTAGATATTTTGTCTTCTTCTCCTTGGACTTGGCAGTTGTGCTCTACAGTCAATTTAATGCGTAATGATCTTGTACACTTGGAGTAATTAATAAGAATATTTAGATCTCTTCTGCTATCATTTTGATGGTGCCCCTTTGACTTCAAAACATTATTTTCAATTTTACAGGTGTATTGTTCTTCATAGACCCTCATCTTAAAATTGTGCTGCTATGCTTACTTCTTTGAGTTAAGCATATTTGGGATTTTACCATTTTCTACTTTGTTGCACAGGCTGGCTGTATGTTATTGAGATGGCACTAAAAGTGTATACTTACGGGTTTGAGAACTATTGGAGGGATGGTCAAAATCGATTTGATTTTGTTGTCACTTGGGTCATTGGTAGGTTTCAAATGTTTTAAATCCTGATCTCTCTTAATTAAATTTTATATCAGGTACTGTAGTAGCACTTGTATTGACATTTCAAATTGTTTGGCTCATAGTTTTATTTCTTTGATCTCTATTCGTATTCAGTTTATAACATATGTAAGGCTGTATCTGAAAGCTAAGTTGCTCGGACACAGGTGCGGATCGGATCTAGAGGTCGGATCTTTCAAGATGTAAATTTTAAGATTCGGGGATACGGATCCTAGTATNAGTTTATAACATATGTAAGGCTGTATCTGAAAGTATCATTTGAAATGCACTATATTACTACACCTTTGTTTGATAATGCTTGCAGTTTCTTTAGGTCCCACATTGGTTGAGTGAATGGGTTGTGACTATGGTCTTGGGCAATCCTCACGTTATGAGCTAGCTTTTTAGGTTGAGTTAGGTCCAAGGTCCATTTTCTTATCATGGTGTCAAAGCCAAGCCCATCGATCCCCGTTGTTGTGTTTCATAATATT
>ML301580.1:0-17473 GCA_005239505.1 Nicotiana paniculata
AAAAAATAATTTTCAATGACGTCATATTTTGTTCCCTTTTTTGGTCGATTAAGTAATAAAAAAAGAAAGAAAGAAGGTTTAAGCACTTTTGTTATTAATTTGAATGCTAGGTAAATAGTAGGCACGCTTTAATGATATTCAATAAATTAATCGAATAATCTCATACCTTATCCATTGATTTTAGTTAATTTACAATCTTGTTATTTCTCATAATCGCGGATTCGCTTGCGTAACGCGATAGTAACTTATAATAAGTTTAAAAAAAAAATTCGTCAAGTGTAGTAACTTTCTTTTTGTAATAATGTGCTAATAATTCCTGTCATAACTGCGGATTCGCTTGCATAGCACTGTTATGATAAATTAATAAATTTCGTTTCGATCACACATTCACTTGTGTAGTGTGGTTACGACATCTTATTATTCAAAATTTTCTTTAATTTTTCTAATAATCAAGAAATAAAGGCGGACAAGTAAAACATAGAAACTAATAAAGTACAGTTTATTCATAATTAATTCAAGCCAAGATTAAGTCAATAAAGAGATCGTGCTACAACCACGGGACTCGGGGAATGCCTTACACCTTCTCCCCGATCAACAGAATTCCTTACACGGACTTTGCTTTCGCGAACCAATAAATAAAAGAGTTAAATCTTTCTTTGACTAGGTATTCAAATAAAAGGTGACTTGGAATACCGAAAAATCAATTCCAAGTGGAGACTCTGTAAATAAAATAATCCCTACTCAATTTTGTTACTTTAATTGAAAAAAACTTTTCAACCCACAACAATTCAATAACACATATCTTTTGGGGGTTGGGAAAAGGGGTGTGACACTGAGTGACCGTGAGGTGCTGAGTGACTGTTACAGAGTGATGGTAAGGTGATGACGGAATATTTATGAGTGATGATTATGGCCCGAGGGGCAGATTTTTGATGATATTTTACTGAGTTTTGATTATGATTCACTTTATTTTTCAAACAGAATTTGTTGGGAGTTTTACTGAGAAATACTGGAAAATATACTCGTTTTAAAGAATTTTTATGGAAACTGGTTTGAACTTCTATGTACCTTATTGAGCCGTGGCATTTTATTATTTTGTGGATTGGTGTATTTGTGTTGTGTGTTTCTTATTCTCAGACTGTGATTTATTTTCATTACTACTGAGTTGGCGTACTCATCATTACTCCATGTACCTCTGTGTACAGATCCAGGTACTAGTACGGAGCATTAGCCATATTCGTTCGTTATCAGCAGCATTTACGGGATTTCGAGGTAGTTGTTCAGCGTCCGCAGCTTCTCCACTCCCCTTCTTCTTATAGTATTAACATTTGATTCATAGACATTTATTAAGACAATAGCAGAGTTAGTTATATTCTTAGATGCTCGTGACCATGTTGACTCCAGTCCTGGGGAAATTGTTTAGACAGTGGATTATTTTATATTTTCCTAACGACTTAGGAAATTTTCATGCTTGCTATGCTGATATTTAATGATATTGCGTTATTTGATTAAACTAAGTGTGTAGTTATGTGATGGTTGACTAGCCTAGTTCCACGATAGGCGCCATCAAAGCCTGTTGGAATTTGCGGTCGTGACACGATCTAAAGCCAACACCACCCTCCTCAGTAGGCAAGCATAAAGTTCTCCAAGATGCCCAATGCCTGCCTGCCACACCCACAGAATTGCACCAGAAAAACTGCGCAAATATTTTGTGTGATCTATTAATCACATTTGGTGGTAGATTAACTGATGATAATCTCTGGATAGACATACTCTGTAGAACATGATTTATAAGAACCGCTCGCCCTCCAATTGATAACAACTTTCCTTTCCAATTCTGCAATTTATCCATTACCTTAGTTGTCAGGACTTGATAATAATCCATCTTCCTCCTAAGATAAAATATGGGACAACCAAGGTAAGTAAATGGAATCTCTTTCTTGGGAATTTCTGTGATTCTTTGAACCTTATCAACCACCTGTTCACTGGCAGAATGATGCAGGTATATGGCTGACTTGCTTTTGTTTACACAGTTGCCAGAAGCAGCCTCATACGATCCTAGTATCTCCATTATTAATTGCAAGGAAGTGGCATATAAAGATGAGAAAATTATTGTATCATCTGCACAGCGAGATGATCTATTTTAGGACTCCATTTTGGTAAACCAAATCCACAAAATTGCAAATTTTGTGTAAAGAATTCAATCCTCTCGACAATGCCTCTGCAGCTAGAATGAATAGAGTAGGTGACAGTGGGTCTCCCTGCTTCACTCCTCGTGTTGATCTGAAAAATCCATGTGGTTGGCCGTTAATAAGTACAAAATACCAGTTGTTAGATACTACCCCATGAACTAACCCTATGAATTTTTCTTCAAATCCCATCTTCCTTAGAACCTTTGTAAGGAAAAGCCAAGATAATCGATCATAATCCTTTTTCATGTCCAATTTGATAACAACATTTGGACCTGCCTTAGTTATTAGTCGAATATCTGTGATTATTTCTTGCATCAAAAGAACATTTTTCACAATGCTTCTTCCCTTTACAAAGTCGGCCTGCTCGCCAGAGATCAAATTAGGTAGCATTCCTACTAGCCTTTCATGAATGACTCTGGAGAATATTTTGTTGATGAAGTTGCTTGGACTAATAGGTCACATATCAGAAAAGCTCACCACTTCTTTCTTTTTTGGTAATAAAACCAAATTCGTATGTGTGATGTATCTTGGTAGTTCATGCCCATTGAAAAATACCATTACTATTGCAACTATGTCTTCTTCAACAATATCCCAGCATGAATTGAAAAAAAACCATTAAAACCATCCGGACCCCCTGCACTCTCTCTATTTAATCCATACACTGCATTTTTAATCTCTTCCTTAGTAGGTTGCTGTATCAGTTTAGTATTATCTTCATTGTCGACCATGGCAGGTACATGTTCCAGTATCCTAAAATTAGAAGGGACTGTGTCTTCATGGAATTGTTCTTGAAAGAACCTGACTGCCTCATCCGCTATTTCTGTATTTTCTTCTAACCGATTTCCAGCCTCATTCTGAATCCTTCGCAGCTGCAATCTCTTTCTTCGACTATTGACTTAGGCATGAAAAAATTTTGTATTCCTATCTCCATCTTGAAACCAATTTATACCAGATTTTTTGTGAGACCCCATGTGTTTTTTTCCTCTTCTCTTACGTAATATACGTAATGTGGCGTGATTATATTAGGTATATATGATTGAGTATAGCACATTGGGAGAATAATACTGAATGTGTGATAATATCAAGGAACTAAACTAAAGCTTTAGGTCAAAAGAATCCCTTAAATAAAGGTTCGTGGTTAAAGAATGGCTCGGGTAGCACCCCGCGCGTTCGGAAGGTTTAAGTTAACTTGCACCTGTGGGATAAGACTAAAAGTGTCTAATATGCTAAGAATAATGTGTTAGAAGGTATTATAATATTACACTGGTCACATGTTAAGTTTTGGAGTCAAGCAAGTCGCGAAATAAAGGTCGGCAAAAGTTATCATAAATTTCTCTAATAAATTTTCTAAACTTTGGGTCAAATGTATCAGATCATTTCTCCAAATATATAAACACTTATGGGACCCATAATTTACAGAATCGAAGGTCTACAAGTCTAGTTCGCAATCAAAAAAACTTCACATCAAACCGACATCGGAGTAAAAAGTTATGACTATTTTACCGCGGACTGTCCGGGCTGAAACCGGGTCGCGAACCGGGTCGGGTCAAACAAGTGGTATAAGTCGGCAAATTCGACTTTTAAGACCCCAAAATATTTCATTTTAGTCCCAAAACAGTGAACAAGCTTAAGAGAATCTCCCATGGTGTTCTTGAGTGATTAAGGTGCGTTTTTAACGATTTCTATCGTTAAAGTTTGTCCCCGTGCCTAGAAACGCAATCTCTACACTTTGCAATCATTTCCCCCTTCTATTGGCTGTGTTTGGAGCTATTTTTGGAAGATAGAAATTTGTTTTTCTTGCTGTTTATTCAGGATTTATACTTGGTTTGCCAAGTTAATCATCTTGGGACTCTTTTATGATCGTTTTACAAAGTTCTATGGACGTTTCGTCAAGTTAGGGTCATATGGCAAATCTGCCGATTTAAACTCAATTATGAACTTTTTATAGGTGTGTATAAGCTGCATATATATAGTGTTTGTGAATCTTAGGACGTAAGGAACAACTTTCGTGAAGGAACTACAGGCATTCAGACGTTCGTTGGAGAGGTATGTTAAGGCTAAGCGTCGTCCTTCCTTTTAGCACGAATTCTGGGAAATTCCTAAGACGCCAAATGTGATATTTTACTATTCTATTGCTAGAAAGACATTTTTTGAAAGGCGTTAGGATCTTAGTTAAAGTATTTTCATGATGCTATTAGGTTGATATCCACTTGTTCAGTTAAATAGGGTATTCGACGTCTATATATGTCATTTTATCGGCTTTCTTAACTATATGTCCATATATATGAATTCTTATTCGTCTTTGGGTTGTGTGACTTAAAATAAAAGCATTTAGTATTTTCGATCATTCCTTCTTCCTTGTTAAAGTGTATTTTAATAATCTCTAAAGTGACACGTCGATTTCCAAAAATCTCAAATATAATTTTTATGTTTAAACTACTAAAACACTTGATTTTTGAAATACTTTCTTTTACTAATTATCAAGAAATCAGGTATAAGGACTAAGTGAACCACCTTAAACTTTTTATGAACATCTTCAGAGTTAAGTTATCTTTCTAAAAGTCGAGTTCAGTTTTCAAGCTTATTCAAAAAACATATGAGGTTCACCGAGACATTTGTATGCGATACGAAGGTGATTATGAGATTATGAGAACAAGAGTACCAATGAGCCAAGATTGGCTAAGTTCTTGTTATGGCCTATTATGTGCATTCGAAGTTTATATCATACATGGCATATTATGCATGGACTTCGACCTATAATCGGAGGTAAGGGGCCTATTTGCCTGAAAGACTATATATATTGTACAGATGGCCACAGGTTGGCAATATGATACTGGTTAGCTACCGGGAGAGACCTCCATTGCTAGCATTTGGTTGGGTATGTCATTCATTTGCATCAATATATATATGTATTCACGACATACGATTAACGACCATACCATGCATATTTGATTACTATGAGGTCGGATGTCGGCCATGGAGGCTATCAGAGTTTTAGTGTCAGGTGGTATCTCTATTACCCTTTTTACGTCAGCTATGTATGATTCTACTTTCTGCCTTACATACCAGTACATTTTTATTTGTACTGATGTCTCGTTTCCTGGGGACACTGCATTTTTGTTTCGTGCATGCAGGTCCAGGTAGGGACTCTGATCGACCCCTCCGCTAGGATTTCGGGGTCCATCTCTAAGTTGGTAATCTCCACCTCTTCCTGGAGCTTTCTTAGGATGGTTACTTTTGTTGTACAGTTTGGGTAAAGTCGGGGGCTTGTCCCGACAGTGCTTATGACACTCTTAGAGGCTATTATGGACACAGTATTCTGGGTTTCTTTTTGTAGCTTTCAATCTCCAGTCCATAGGCTTGGCATGTATATATATATATATATATATATATATATATATATATATATGTGTAGGCATGTATGTCTTCAGTCGCGACCTCGTCAGCTAGCTAGTACTTTATTATTTTGGCTTGTCTACCTTTGTTTATATGGCTTATTGTTATTCAGGTCATGACCTTAACGATCCAGGCTTAGTATTTCAAATGTTGTGCTGCCCGATCTGTTGGGCCCCTAGTTTAGTTAGCTAGTATGTTTAGTGTCTATCTCGATCGAATACAGTATCGAGTGCCAGTCGTGCCTTCCCTAGTTTGGGGCGTGACATTTTTGTTTCCAAAATTCTTCTTCTAAGGCTAAATATCTGATCAGTTCAGCTTGCACCTTCTGTAGCCTCTCTCTATTTTGGTAAGTTGTATTCCTCTCGAACTCAGCTTCATGAACTAGCAGAACTTCTTCTAAGCTTGATATTTTCTGAAAAATATCCCTAAATTCTACCCTACTCCATATTGATAATGCCTTCTTAAGTATTTTGAGTTTATGATTAAACACAAAGAAAGGATCTCCAATAAAATTTGCCTTCCAATTATCTCGAACGACCTCCTTGAATGCTTGGTACTTTGTCCAGAAGTTAAGAAATTTGAAGGCCTTCTTTACTGGAGCAGCATCAGTTCTACATGTTAAATGCATAAGACTATGGTTTGATCCTATTTTTGATAAGTGATTAACCTCTAATCCAGGAAATAACTATTAAAACTCCATGTTGGCTAAACATCGATCGAGCCTTTTGAAAATACAATCATCTTCTACTCGCCCATTCCACCATGTAAAGATACTCCCTTTGAATCCTAAATCAGTGAGATTACATGTATTTATGCAATGACGAAAATCATTAACCTCATTGATTGAAACTGGTAAACCACCAAATTTCTCCTCTTCATCCCAAATTACATTGAAATCACCCCCACAAGCCAAGGAAGTGTCATATCTCTAGCCAAATAGTACAAACTGTCCCATAACTCTATTCGTTCTATTCGATCACACTTAGCATACACAAAAGTAACAATAAATGATACTTGAGTGTCTATGTTTGTAATCTTCATTGTCAACTGCTGCTCCATATTAATCATGATATCCACTCCATGATCTTCATCTATAAACACCCATATTTTATTTGAAATATTCACAAAATCCTGTAGCATTCCAATTTTTCTTCTGTATTTTTCTAGTTTCGTGACTTTCTGTTTTGGTTCCATTATTCCTACGAATTGAAAATGCTGCTGCCTATTCATATTGACCAGCCTCTTAAAAGCTTTCTTTGTATTGACTGACCTCACATTTCAAATGATCGCATTCATGATTAATTGTGAGATTTAGATAGGGTCCTTCTTGTTTGAACCCTAGGAACTAAACTTTGAATTTCTTTAGACTGCTTCTTCTTACCCCTTCCAGCTGATTTTCCTCTTTCTATAAGCCTTGGTGATAAGTCACCCTTCCTTGACACAATCTGAAAGTTTTGTGTTGTATTCTTCATCGAGATCCTTTCCCCTTCCTTCAGTAATCTCCTCACCTCCATCAGTTTGAGTAGTTAGCTGCTGCTGTAGGTATTTAGGGACCAAGGTACAATTCTGTTTCTTCTGAGTATTCTGCAATGTGTCTGTATCTGTTACTGGTGTTACATCTACTTCATTTGGCTCTAAGTGATTAGGGAGTGATAATTCCACAGTAGGTTGCCCATCCCCTTTGCTCACATGTTTTGCTTGTCTTCCACCAGAAGTATTAACTGCATTAGCATCATTCCCTCCAGTTGGTTTTTCAACCAGTATAGTCGACTTATCTGGTGGAACATTTGTAATTGGACTAGGACTCTTACTTTGCTCACCTCCATCACCTTCTATGCTTTGATACTGGTTTCTCCGTGAGTCACTTGTTTTTGGTTTATGCTGATTTATCCCTTTTGTTCCCGAGCTTTGTTGTTGGCATTGACATTATGTTCTTCCTGTTCATATTCCTCATCAGTTGATTCATCCTCTCCACTTGCACCATCTGGTAATTCCCCTTCTTCTGAATCTTCTTCCTGTTGTTCACTACATAGCTTATTCCCATGAAGTCTTCCCTCGCCCTTAGATACCCCATCAACATCAGTAAATTCCACTGATTGTGAGGGTATCTCTTGACAGGATTGGTTTATTGGCCCATTATCATTGAAAGTTATGTTAACCCATTGAGCAGTAGACTCTGCTGGTACACCTTGATTAGTTACTACTTGATCATCATTTGCATTACCATTAGGTTTAGAATTGGCATCCTTTTCCGATGAGGCTATCCCAATAGAGTTTGGATTAAAAACAGGTGCAGTTGGATTCAAACTTGCAGTTGCATTTGCCTTAGGTGCATGGCTTTTTTGACTAGGTGTTTCCTCCACTAAATACAATTGATTTGACTCATTAACTTCACCTTCGTCAATCTCCAACATAGCAAATTTGTTGATCGATTGTAACTGTTGTGTTGCATCAGTATTGATAGGAACGATTTCCTTTCCAGCAGCAGCAATGGCAACATTGTTCTCAATTTGTATACCGACATTTATTATTTCTAACTTCTTTCCATTGAGGCCCTAAATTACCAACTACCTCACCACTTGTAAGCACCATCAAAGGTCCAGTCGTATTTGCTTTACTCACTTTATCATTGGTAACCTGAACATTGGATATCTGGTTGTCATCAACAACTTCATTCTGCTCCATTAACTCTGGATGAATTTTCCAACATTCTATCATATCATGACCTTGTAAACGACATTTCTTACAGTATTTTGGCATATAGTCATATTGTATCTTCACCCATTCCGTCCTAGCTTCACCAGTCACCTTATTCACAATGTCCATTCTAACTTTCCTTGGCAAATCTGCCAGCATATCTGCCAACACCTTCACACGAGCACAACTAGGTCTTATTTTGTTAATAGTGGCCAAATCCAGATACAATGGTTTACCCACAGCAGAAGCCAAGGAAAATAAACATTCCTTAACAAAAAAAGTAGGTAACAAATTAGGGAATGATATCCCCGCCATAGCTAAAGGTGTTTCCTCTCCTGCCTTAAATCTTGAATCATATATCGTTGTTCGCATTTGATATTGATAATCATCTTTAGCTTTGACATAATAAGAGCTCTACGACGTAAGATTAATATAATCTTCCCATAGTGTTAATCTGATTAAAACCAGTCTATCACGAAAGAATCCAATATTACATTCACATTTGATGCCGCATTGCGATGGGATAATCTTGCGTAATTATTGAAGGTCTGGCCATCTATAAGGAAATTTACCCAAGACTTCATATTGAATCCTTTCATTCGCGTTCGTTCGCATTACTTCTGCTTCTGTGAATTTTACGACTGGTTGGCCATGAAGAAATGTAACATGCTTCACTAGAATTGGTTCAACACCATCAGAACTAGGACTGGTCTGCATGGAGGCATTTAATACACTGGGTTTTAATATTTTTGTGTAATCTAATGGTTGAGATATAGTTGGAGAAGGATTAGAGGGTGTTAGAGAAGGCAAACCAGCCATAGAAACAGGCTGGCCACCGGCCGACAAGGCCATTATAGTTCAAAGCGTGGGTCTCCTGTTGATCGCCCAAGTTTTCTCCAGAGCTTCTCTCTCCTCCCTAGTAGGCGACAAGTTTGGTTGCTGGAGGCGGAAGTTTTCTTACACCATGAAAATTGTAAAAGCTATTTTAAGAATGAGACCTAATTCTTAGAGGGGAAGGTTTTCTTTTTTTAGGCAAATCAGAGAAGTGATATATTATTTAGGCGAGAGAAGATTAAGAGGGGAAAATAATTTGAGGGAAAAGAAAAAGTAAAACTAAAAGCTTAGAAGACTAATTCGCTTGAATCACCACTAAAAATATACTTATTGCTGGCAAATATTTATTAGCTGCTAATGTTTTGTCTTCACTAAATAATTTAACGCAATTAAGTTAATGCCATTAAATAATTTCCACTGAAACCACGGTATGTTGTAGTGTAATCCTTGAGTGAAGGCCTGAATGACCTAATCATCGGCAACTGGTGGTAGATCCATGTGTTCCATATGGAACAGAGATATAAACTCTCTGAGCATCTCGTTATCTTTCTGCTTTACTTTGAAGAGGTCCGACTTTCTGGTCTCGACCTTTATGGCTCCGGCATGTGCTTTAACGAAGGAATCTGCGAGCATGGAAAAAGAATCAATGGAGTTGGGTGGAAAATTATGGTACCATATCATTATCCCTTTGATAGGGTCTCCCCGAATTTCTTCAACAGTACGAACTCTATCTCATCGTCCTCCGGATCGTTCCCCTTAATTGCGCATGTGTAAGAAGTGACATTCTCGTTGGGGTCTGTTGTCCCGTTGTATTTGGGAATTTCTGGCATGCAGAACTTCTTCGGAATTGGTTTTGGAGCTACGCTCGGGGGGAAGGGTTTTTGTACAAATTTCTTTGAATCCAAGCCCTTCAAAATCGGTGGTGCCCCCAGAATTTGACCAACCCTAGAGTTATACGTTTCTACTTTCTTGTCATTTGCTTCAATCTTCTTCTCCCCCGATTCAATTCGCTTTTTCAGCTTCTCGAGCATCTTCATGATAGTGGGGTCGGTCCATGATTCATTTTTGTTTGATCTTCTCGACACCGGTTCGACCCTATAAACATCTTCTTGTGATGACTCGGGCTCGACCCTGCTTGGTGCATGGTTCTGATTGGAGTTGTGCTATTGCAGCTTTTTGAGCCTGCAATATTTTGAATATTATTTGAAGGGTGGTTCCGCCTTCTTCGTCGCCCTGTGCATTCTGACTGGTTGATCGAACGTATCTGCGGACGCTATTCTCCGGGTCGACGACCTTATTTGCATTAATGGCAATATGGGAACTGACGTCAATTGGGTCTGCGAGCGAAACTCCATCGAGGTCAACTGGAGGCACTTTGTTCCCTGGTGCGGCTATGTTGTCGTTTTCACCATGAAAACCAAGGTCATTGTCGATGTGTGTGGGTAATGCTTGAGAGTTCGACATGCTGATCCTGGAATAAAAAATACTCACAAGAACAAGTATAAAATAGTGTGTGTTACTAAAATTAGCACCAGATAATCACTATTATCTTTAGCCCCACGATGGACGCCAAATTGTTTACCCTTAAATCGGATAATAATTAAATTTATAAGTTGTTTTAAAGATATATGATTTCACTTGGCACAAACTGAGAAAATATTTAAATTGATATTAGAAATTGATTGTAAATAAAAACAAAGGAAACCAATGTGATGTGCGGCTTTGGCCCTCGAGTTAGGTTGCTCTCGAACAAAATGAGTATGCTATTGCAAATATAAACTGAGCAACAGAGTACTGAAAGCTTAAGAGAGAAAATGCAATATATTATTTTGTAATGCGTTAACGTAATGAGTACAAAATGATTAGAACCCCATTTATATAGTAGATGAGTTATACTTATGGTACAGTTCTAAATACAGTAATAAATCCCATGACTGACTGATTAACTGGCCTTGACTTGATACGTGCAGAGATTCCCGCTGTGATCCTCGCTCGATCTCGGATATTTCGGCTTACCATTACTTGACCAAGTAAACCCCAGTCGATCACACTCGATCTCCATTTCGCTTGGTCTCGATCTTGATTGACCATCACATTTGACCGGTCCTTGAGTTAAGGATCCAGCAACTTAACTTCACATTGAGGCTCGATATAATACGAGACCGAACCGTGGTCTATCATAATCCAACCCCGATTAGCCACAAGAAAGAACATGCCCGTTCTAACCGTATACAATTTTTTTTCTATAATGGAGATAAATGCATGAGCAGATGTGCTGAGTCTTAATTGGCAAGAATACTTTGATCCTACAAATATTGGTTGAAGTTCTAAGTTTGCTAAAGTAAATTAAAAACTAGATTAAAAATAGAGTGCAAATAACTTGGAATTAGGATATAAGCCGATATAAGCACCCCTTTAGCTGCCCCAAATAAGAATTTGTAGTCTTCTTTTACTTTTCTTTTTCACTTCAAACAAAATGAGGATTTAAAAGAGTCCGCATAAGGCTTATCGGATATGGGAAGAAAGACTTCAGTCTATCCAATTCAAGTTTAAGATTTATGCAATTAAAGAGCTACATTTTGCAGGATTCTTTTCCAACATTTAATTGAATTCAGCACAAATCATTACAAATACAAGAGTGACAGCAAATTGTAAGAACAAGAATACAGGTAAGGTGAATTAAATAGTGTATTGGGGATGAATTAAATAATTTAAATAGAAGGAATCATGGTTGGTAGCACATATGTTTTTAATGCATGAGGTTAGGAGTTTTGAGTGTCGTTAAAAACCAACTTCTCAAGGCCACTCTGTTCAAGTCAGTTAACTTGAGATTATGCTGAAGCAACTAGTAATATTTTTCATATTACTGAATAAAGTTTTGAAAATATTGGGTCCATTATTTAGATGATCGCTGAACTATTAGAAATTTCGGAGCAAAGTCACTTTTCTTTCAATTGTAACAAAAAAAATCACTTAACTATTGCTCATTCAACCGGATTTCTTAATACTTCTGATGGAAAAGCTGACTTGGCACTCCACATTAACTTTTTTATGTTTTGGCCACATAAAATAATTATCACCCAAACGAAAAATAAATCTACCTGATCCATTAAAGGTATACTCACCCGAAACATATCTCTCTTCCAAAAACCCTTGTACTCATTATTATTTTATAAAACTCTCCTCTCTTCTAGGGCTGCTGACCGGGCGGTTATTTACGCTTTACGGTTCGGTTTATCGGTTATCAGCTTCTAAATTAATCCCCTAGCCACCTGATAAGATATCGGACGAATTGATATCTGTTTAGCTATTATCAGGGGGTTTTCGGACAGTTTATCGGCCTATTTGAATCTGTATTATAGAGGCTTATTTTGCAACATACTGATACAAACAATCTGAGGCATATTTAAAAGGTATCATCATTCTGCATAAATTCTACTCGGTCTAATTGCTAGGTGCCGCTGATGTATACTAATTTCAACTCATGTTCATATAGCTAAATAGTCTGTAAAAATACATATGCTTATACTAATTTCAAGAAAGATTTACGCACAACTTCTAGAAATCTGAAGCATACTTAAGGTTACAATGATAAAGTGATACCACACATGCACAACAGGATATATTAAACTTTTTCAACATACTAATAGTATCACAAGACACAACCAATAAAGTAAAGGAGAAGAAAGAAACTTAAAGTCTGCTGCCATGGACGGTTGGGTTTTTATATTAGAGGTGACGTGTGGAGGAAACGAGGAAAAGATTAGAGAAGAGAATGGGAGGCGACAGCGGCTGAGTTGTTATTGTTGTGGTGTTGTTGGTGTGTTGATTGTTGCCTTGTGATGATCCAAAGGTTCATGATCTTATGAATTATGACTCTATTCCGGGTTCATTAGCTTTAAAAAGATTATTTTTTACCTCGATTTGCGTGCACAATCCGGACGTGAATCCGAAAAGCCTTTATGTGAATATAAGAAATAATAATTTTTAGAGTTAAAATGTGATTTTAGTTGACTTTGGTCAACAATTTGAGTAAATGGACTCAGACCCCTGTTCCGACGGTCCCGGGAGGTCTGCAATAAAATATGGGACTTGGGTGTATGCCTGGAACCGAATTCCGAATTCCTTAGTTTAGAAATCAATTTTTGAAGAAAATTGTTGTGCTGGATTTTTAATGAAATAAAGAAATGAATTAATGTTTGAAACCGTTGGTATCAGGCCCGTATTTTGGTTCCGGAGCCCGGTACAGGTTTGTTATAATGTCTGAGTACTATTTGTGAAATTTGGTGAAAATCAGAATTCATTTGACGTGATTCAGACGTCCGTTTGAGAAAATAGTAAAATTGAAGTATTCTTGAGAAAATCATGAGTTTTGAGGTTAAATTTGTAGTTTTAGATGTTGTTTTTGTGATTTGATCGCACGAGCAAGTCCGTATGATATTTTTAGACTTGCGTTCATGTTTGGTTTAGAGTCCCGAGGGCTCTGGTGAGTTTCGGGTAGGCTTCGGGATGTTTTGAACTTATAAATTTTTTGTTGTTTTGCTGCTATTGGTGCACTGATGCTTTGTTCTTCGCGATCGCGAAGTCTCTCCCGCGATCACGAAGAGTAAAATGTACTGGGGTTCGTTTTGTTCTTTGCGAACACGAAACACTGGTGGGGTTCCCTTCGCGAACGCGAGCTGACTTACGCGAACGCGATGAGTAAATGGACCTGGGGGAGGGGACTCGCACTTCTCTACGCGAACGCGATCGCCTGATCGCGAACCCGATAGTTATAGCCGCAAAGCATCGCGAACGCATTCAATCCCACGCGAACGTGAAGGCCACTAGGCCGTAATTCTTCGCGATTGCGACAGGTCCATCGAACGCGACGAAGGCCTGCCCAGCTACTTAAAAACAGAATTAAAACGGGCATCATCTATTTTTCTCATATTTTCGAACTAAGAAGACCTAGAAGCGATTTTCAACTCACAAGTTCATCCCCAAAGTGTTGGTAAACGATTCTAAACTATTTTCTTTCGATTTTCCATTATTTTTCATCACTTTTCAATCAAAAATAAAGAGTTTTCTTGGTAGAAATTAGGGGTTTTGGGTAGAATTAGAGAATTTTATAAAAATGGAATTTTGACCTCGAATTGGGGTTGGATTTCGAAACTAATTGTATATCCGGGCTCGGGGGAGAATGGGTAGGTCCTAACCCCGAGTTTGGAACAAGCAGGCCCGGGGTCGGTTTTTAACTTTTTTGGGATAACTTAGGAAATCATAGTTTTGCATTAAAGTTAGTTCCTTTAGCACTAATTAATGATATTGAACTAATTATGAATAGATAAGAGTGTGTTGGATGTGAATTCGAAAGGAGAAGCTGTAATTAAGCAGTGAGTGGCCTGCGAAATTGAAGTAAGTTTTTGGTTTAACCTTGACTTGAGGGATTAGAAATCCCCAACTTAAATGCTATGTGAAATTGCATGTGTGTGGTGTATAGGTGAGGTGACGAGTATCTATGCACCACCAAATTATCTGTTTAGTATTATCCTTTCCTCGTTTCCAATCTATTATATTCCTGTCTTAATTGTTTCATCATCATTGATGCCTCCATGCCTACTTGTTTTTGTCTACTTGTCTGTTAGATATTGTTTCACTTATTTGGAAGTATAAATTGTTCCTTAGCTTCATTGTGGTACATTAATGGTTGAGCTGGTTGTCAGTGTTTTTATGATACATTCTGGTTGATTTCGTTGTGTAATGAAAATTAGTGAAGCTTCTGAATAGTACATCTTTCTGTTTACCATTGTTGAGACATAAATATTATGAAAGACTTTGACCTAATTTGTGAAACCTTTATTATAAATAATGAGATGTGATTGTCTGGTAGGAGCGGTTGCACGCCGCAACAAGGAGTAATAAGGGTGGACATGTGGGATCGGGTTGCACGCTGCAACAGGAGAAATAAGGGTGATATATATATATATATATATATATNTAAGGTGGACAGGTGGGATCGAGTTGCACGCCGCAACAAGGAGTACTAAGGGAGAATATTCATGTTTTTACTGGTTTTATGATGAATACTGGAAATACTCACTGTTTTATTTTGTTGTTCCCATAATCTATTTTTACCGTTATTTCAATTGTAACTTGGAAATTTTCGTAAGGATTGGTTATAGCTGAGACCTGGAAAGATAGCTGAGTTACTTAATTATTTACCGCAAGTTATTGCTTATTTAGTTTAGTATTTCCTTCTTGTTTTATTAAACATTGTATGCAAGTTATATTATAAATGCCTCGCCGTAGCCTCGTCACTATTTCGTCGAGGTTAGGCTCGACACTTACCAGTACATGGGGTCGGTTGTACTGATACTGCAGTCTGCACTTCTTGTGCAGATCCAGGTTCCGGCTAGAGTTGATTTTCGAGTAGTAGCTGATCATTCGTACGGAGACACGAGGTATATCTGCTGGCGTCCGCAGATTCCTTGGAATCTTCTCCACATGATTTTAGTTACTGTTTTTATTTCATTCAAAACAGATATATAGTTTCTTTCAGCCAAATACTTGTAGTATTCTTTAGTAATTCGTGAATTGTGACTCCAAATCCTGGGTAGCTAGATATTAATATTAGCTTCGAGTTTCGTTTCATTATTTCACACATTATTCTTGATTCATTTATTGGATAATATAATACCTCATATTATGTTTTAATTGTTTAAAATGATGAATCCTCTAAAATTGACGTGCCTAGTAAGTATGGTGTTAGGCACCATCACAATTTCGAGAGTTGAAAATTTGGATCATGACATGCCTCAACCTTCAGGAGGAGAGAGTTTGAGAGTAAAAGGCGACACGAGAGGGAGAGGCGAGAGGGCTGGATTCTGAGATATGAGGGAAATTAAAAATTAGGAATTGAGATTTTAGAGTTTCTAACAGTGGATAAGTGTAAGGGATATTTAATATGCATATGGATAAAATTATAAAATATATAAATATAAAGTTGTTAACGAGTTAACGTTATTAGATAAGAAAATTGAATAATCCGTCCCCAAACCAATAAACCGTTAATAATAAAATTTCAATCTGTTCACCACCTGTTAATCCGATAACCTGATACCAATAAGCCATTAAGCCACTTTTGCAATTTAATTTTTGACTTCAGTTCGGTTTTGAACATCCCTACTCTCTTCTCTCAAGTATATGAACTTTTCATGGTTTCTTTATACAACATTTAACCTTTCAGCATCGAAAAAATTGTTACTTAATATGAGTAGTTATTTAGTTACCTCGTGTATCATAGTCCAATTAATACCATTCATAAAGTAAGACTATCAACTTTCTGTGACTCATTTGATTCCCTCGATATTTTTTTGGTTCCACCATTGTGTCTCTTATTCTCTTTTTTTCTTTTTCTCCTTAAAATAATAATGTGGACGAGGGAGAGCAACAAGGATGCTTCTACATAAAAGGAGTGAGAAATTTTTTTAAAAAAAAATGCAATAAATAAACTATAATGTAAGATTAAACAAATGATAAAGAAAAAATAGTAACTGATTATATTAGTATGACCTGTTACAAAATCCGATGGTTCAAGCGAAAAAACAAAATAATTATATAAAATAATAATGGGTTCAAGAATTTTTTGAAGAAAGATGTGTTTAGGAGTAAAAGTTTATGTCGGGTGATACTACCTTTAATGGTGAATTTAATTTTTGTTTGGATGATAATTTATTTTACGTGGCAAAAATATAAAAACTCCATGTGGACTGCTAAGTCAGCTTTTTTCACCAAAATATTAAGAAATTCGGCTGTGTGATTATCAGAGTGTAATATGATAGTTGAGTGACTTTCTTGTTACACATGAAAAAAAAAGTGACTTTAATGATCAATTTCAAAAATAAATGATCATCTAAGTAATGGACACCGAAAATATTTCTTCAAATAATAATAGTTATACTCAAGCCAACATTTCAGCGAAACAACTCTTTGACAATAAGGTTTGGTCAAAGATAATTTTGAATGACTTTATGCAAAAAGAGAAAAATCATCTTGTCTGAATCATTTTACTCTGAGTAATCACTGTCGAAAAATGTCGTGGGGCAATTCGAACCCCCGAAGTACTATTTTGATACATAATTAAGAACAAATACAAGACGATTTGCTAATAAAAAAGATATTAATCTATACTATATTAAAAGCACGAAGATCCTTACCGAAGCTTTTTTTATCCTTTTTAAAATATAGTTCATGTTAGACAAAATAGTCATTTGTTTAAATGACTAATTTTTGCCCTATCTTATATATATATATATATATATATATATATAATATATATATATATATATATATATATATATATATATATATAT
>ML301581.1:0-32568 GCA_005239505.1 Nicotiana paniculata
AAATGACAATATCTTTCTTAGTCTTCCTCCCCCCAATGGAATAAGCACAACAAGGTACTAATATCACCATTAAAAGGGGAAAAAAAACTAATCAAGATGTGCCAAAATACAAGTTACATGTTAATCTACATATTATCTCTAACAAATTTCATAAATCCTTCAAGGTTTGGAGGAATTTCCGTTGGTGGTGGCGGAAAAGAAGCTTGTTCACCACCGCTTCCGGGCGAAGCATTATCCTCCGCAGTTCCGCTAGCATTTCTTCATAAGCTTCGTCTATCTCCGGTTGTGATTCAAGTAGTCCAAAATTTCTTCTTTCTGAACGGATCCAATCTCTGAAGAGTACTGATTTTTCCAAGCTCTCCCTCATAGACGCTCTATGATCACCGATTTGAAGTCTTGCATGACTGAAATCGCTCTCCGATGCCACTGTTGAAGCTTGAATACTTAAGATATCTCGAGCCATCCTTGAAAGGACCGGATAGTGTGTTTCTTTGTCCTTCCACCATTCCAAAACATTAAAGATGTCGTCGGGATTCTCTGTTTCAAGTCCCTGCGAAAAATAAACTTGAAGCTCATTTAGTTGTGAACTATCACTAATATTATCACCTTGAGAACCCCTGAACCCCATCCAAGAACTAAGTGATTTTAGTCCCGCAGATCTTCTAGATTACTGCGAGCTAGACGAGGTAGGAGTTGGAACATTTGGTCTAGCATGATCTAATGCAACTTGATAAGCATTATAAATTGTTTGAGCATTTATTTTAATTGAGGCTTTTTCATCTNTCATCAATAGAACATTGGTAAACTATCCCACCCTCTGAAAATTGAGTAAATAATTCTGCAAGTGATGAAATATAAACTAAACAGTTACAAATAGTAGCATAATATTGCCTGGATAATGCGTTTGTAGCAACATGAAAATGTTCTAAAAAATCTAGAAGAGTTTTAACATTAGCCCAATCTTGATTTGTAAGGTGCTCATCATCATCATCATCATCATCATCATCATCATCATCATCACCACCTACACGAGCATTATAGATTGCACTTATTGGATTTCTATATTCATATGCAACAACTAAACTTTCATACAAGTAATTCCATCTAGTTGGACAAGGTTTAGGAACCTTTCTTTATCTAAGGCCAAATACATCACATTTCTTATAATATTCTCTAACTCTACTTCTACGGTTTGCATAAAAAATCCAATGAAGAGCGAATTTAACCTTTGCAATTTCAACATTTAAAGTTTTCAGACAATCACCGATGATTAAATGGTAAATATGACAAATACATCTAACATGAAAAATATTACTAAAGGCAGGACTTAGTGTAGTTGTAACAAAACCTATAGAGTTAGTGTTATTAGAAGCATTATCCATTGAAACTAACATTATTTTATCTCTAATGCAAAAATATCTACAAATATCTGCTATTGTCTGAGCAATAAACTTACATGTGTGACTTGAAGTAATTATTCTATAAGCAATAATGCGTTTTTGTATTATCCAGTCCTCATAAATCCAATGAGTGGTAATAGTAAGATAATCACAGTCATTATCACTCTTACCAATATCAGTAGTAATAGAAACAAGATTACTAATATGAGTAAATAAATAACGCAAATATTGTTCATATTCATGTTTATATTTATAAATATCAGCCTTTACGGTTGTGCGAGGCCATCCTTTAAAAGCAGGATTATAAATTCTTCTAATATAATGGACAAAGTGAGGGTTAGAGGGAAAACTATATGGTAAGCACATAACAGTAACCATTTTTGCCAATTCTTCACGATCTTTATTTGGATCGTAATACAAAATGCCACCGGTACTAGTGTTAATTCCCGGTTGAACTAGATTTGAACCGGTACTAGTGTTAATTTCCTGGGTACCTACACTTGTCCCCTCTTGCCTATCTTTCATTTGAAGTAATCTAGTTTTATCATTAGGGTGTTTCATTATGTGTCTGGTCAAACTACCCGTACCGCCACGGTCTCCAGTAAATTTATGAGACATCAAGACGCCACAAGTTTTACACTTAGCCTTATTTTGATCTCTTAGTTGAGTAAAAAAGTGCCAAACAAGAGATGTTTCGGACCGTTTAGAAGGTTGCCTATTAAAAGTAGGGGTTACTACAAGAGGGTCAGTCGGGGCATCAGTTTGCTAAGCAACAGGACTAGTAGGTGTATCATCTAAATCCGGTTGTGTTTCATCTAAATCAACATTTTCCTCTGGAATACCATAAAGAGAATTCATATATTCATCATTTAATTGTGAACCTGGTGTAATATCATGTATAAATTGACTATCGGTAAATTAAAAACAAGGGTTATTACTATCAAGAATAACAGGTGGAGGAGGACGGGTAACAGGTCTAGGTCGGGTAGCCGGAGCCGGGGGTGTAGTAGTAGCTTGCCAGCTAGATTCACCAATTTTAGATTTTCCCTTACCACCAAACAATTTTTTCAAAGAAAAGTCCATATTAATTATAAGAAAAACAAATTAAACAAACAAAACTATAATATTAAAACTTAAGAGTTGGAATGAGTTTACCGAATTGACGAACAACTTCTTGAAAATTGTATAATGTTGAAGATTTGAATACTTCAATTCACCAACTTCACAATTTTTCACTAATTGCAATAATAAAGTAAGCAATTATAGAAGAAAATTAGAGAGAGATTGATGATTTTGTGAGTACAAATGAAATAATGAGGAGGTATTTATAGTTGCGAATAGGGAAAAAGTATAATTATAAAAAATTTGGGGTTAAAACAAAGTTTGGGGGCCAAATGGCTATTTTTAAAAAATCCAAACAACTATAATTAAAGGGCCAACTGCTAGATTTTAAAATTCTGACCGATGGCCATTTTTTAAATAATTTCTTTAAAAAAAAAAAAAATAGTCGTTGGGCCCGTTTGAACCGTTTGAACCAGTCCACGCCCGCCTGCCAGTCCTGGGCTAAACGGGCCTGCGCTCAGGGTCCCTCCCCCCAGGCCCACCCCGTATGGGATCCAGACCCGTTTAGACCGGACTCGCCACGGGCCGACCCGTTTAGCCCACAAGCCCACATGGGCCGCATGCCCGGTCCGGTCCCGGGTCAGTCCCGGCCCACCTGCCAGCCTTACCCTCACATCACCTTAAGCACCCCCACTCTCTTTTTATATTCTCTTTTTATTTTTACCACCAATTTTCCCATACTTAGTGGTTTATACCCCAGCCACAAATCCTATCAGAACAAATCTATTTTTTCCAGATTTGCAGCAACCTCAGAGATTACTTCAGATGTTACCTACTCAGTTGCAGACTTGAATGATTCTTCGAATTTCTGGGTTTCTTCTTCCCGACTTGATTTTAACTGCTCATTAATTTTCTTGATTTGTTCTGCTCCAGCGACAACCTGGCGAGCAATCGTCTTGAACCTTCCTTTCTTAGAGGTGGGTGTGGTTGAAGGTGTCATAGATAGTGTGGGTGTAGTTTCCTTGGGTGGTGATGAGGGATTCTCAAACGGATTTTCCATTTCTGTGTTTGGATGAGTGTTTAGAAAAGATGAGAGAAGATTGAAAGAAATTTTTTGATGGCAGGAGAGTTTAGAATGAAGAAGGGTAAGGCCAAATATATTTAAAGGAGGGATAATTTGATTGATAACATCAACTTTTTAAGAAGCTCAGGATTCTAATTAGATTGTTAGTCGGTATGAAGAGACGCTGAAGACTCTCCCTAGAATCTAGGCACTTATTGTGTTTTGGGACTCTATTTGGATGAAACTGGTTCATTTCGTAATGGATAAGATCAAGGAGGTTAGGATTGAATGGGACTCTCTATTTTATCATATTCCAAATCTAATTATTTCAAAATATGCAGAGTGGAGAGTATGTACCATGTAATCTTGATGAACCATGTTTTTCACTAAGAAATCTCTTGTGTAAATCTGAGTCTTCCAAGAAAATAAAGATAATATCATTAAAGATTAATGAGACATTTTAGCACATGACACAAGAGTATACTAGAGAAAGTATGAGACTGAGCAAAACCTAATCTAATTATGTACAAAATTCACAAATTTTCTAACCAATTTTGAGTTAGAATTGGTTCCTTTTAGGTAATCTTAATCATCCCTAATTCTAACCTATTCCTTTCAAAGTGATCTCTACTTAGAGCTTTTGTGAATATATCAGTTATTTGCTTGTCAGTAGCACAAAATTCCACAGTGATCAAACTTTTTTCATAGTTGTCCCTCAAAAAGTGATGCCTAACATCTATGTGCTTAGTTATTTTGTGATGAACCGGGTTCTTGGTCATACTAATTGCACTAGTATTATCACAAAATATGGGGATACAACCTACATCAATTCCAAAATCCATTAATTGTTGTTTGATCCACAACAATTGAGAACAACATAAGGCAGTAGCGAATACTCAGCTTCAGCAGTAGATAAGCCCACATAATATTGCTTTTTGGTGGCCCAAGACACAAGACATGAGCCAAGAAAGTGTGTCATACCTGAGGTGCTCTTTCTATCCAGAAGAAAATCTGCATAATCAGCATCCGCATATCCCACTAAGTTGAAATTACTACCTTTTAGATACCTTAGACAAAGATCAATGGTGCATTTTAGGTATCTCAAGATCCTCTTGACAGCAGTCAAGTGAGACTCCTTTGGATTTACCTGGAACCTAGCACAAAGGCCTATACTGAAAACAATGTCAGGTCAACTAGCGGTGAGATATAATAAAGACCCAATCATTCCCCTATACAAAGTTTGATCAACAAATGAACCAGGTTCATCTACATCCAATTGTGTGGTTGTTGCTATAGTAGTGTCAATTTCTTTGGAATCATCCATTTTAAACCTTTTAAGCAACTATTTCAAATATTTTTGATGATGGATCATAGTTCTATTTGAATTTTATTTAATTTGTAAGCCTAAAAAGAAATTAAGCTCATACATTACACTAATTTCAAATTCACTCCCCATTAGTTTAGCAAGTTCTTTACTTAACTTATCAGTAGTTGCTCCAATGATTATATCGTAAACATATATCTAAGATACCAAGAGATCTTTACCTTTTTTTCAAGAATAAAGTATTGTCAATTTTACCTCTCTTGTAGCCATGCTTAGGCAAGAGTGTTGATAATCTTTCATACCATGCTCTTGGAGTCTGCTTGAGCCCATAAAGTGCCTTATCAAGCGTGTGCACATGATCAGGACATTCCTTGCTTTCAAAGCCTAGAGGTTGCTTGACAAAAATTTCTTCCTTTAGATAGCCATTGAGGAAGGCACTCTTGACATCTATCTGATGGAGAGTGAATTCCATATAAGCAGCAAAGGTTATAAAGAGTCTAATTTCTTCTAATCTTGCAACTGGAGCAAAAGTCTTATCATATTCTATGCCCTCCTCTTAACTATATCCTTGAACCACCAATCTTGCCTTGTTTTTTGTAATTGTTCCATCTTCGTCAAGTTTGTTTCTAAAGACCCATTTTGCACCAATTACTAATATGTCCTTGGGTCTTAGTACCAGATGCGAAACTTGACTTCTCTCAAATTGGTTGAGTTCACCTTGCATTGCATTCACCTGATCTGCATCCTACAAAGCATCAGTAACACTTTTAGGTTTAATAAGAGATAAAAAAACATCAAAATCACAAAGATTCTTCAAATAGGATCTGGTTTTTATTCAAGAGTTTGGATCAGTAATTATGTTCTCAATGGGATGAGAACTTCAATACGTGTAAGGTTTTACAACCAGTTGGTTTCCCCTAGATGTTCCTACAATGTTTTGTTGATGAGGAGCAGGTTCACGGAGATGTTCCCTTGAGGTTTAAGGATCGGTTCCTATTTGTTCAATTACCCCTATCAAGTTGCCCTTGGTGGAAGGACCTGTTCCATCAGCTGTTCCTTCCTCTGGTGCAATTTCAGTCTGGGTTGTTGTTTTATTTGAGTTTCTTACAACCCCAATTGCTTCATAATCATGTTCCTGCCTCTCAAAAAGAATATTAGTTTCGTCAAAAATCACATGTACAATTTCTTCTACACACATATTTCTTTTGTTATAAATCTTATAATCTTTACTATGTGAAGAATACCACAAGAATACTCCCTCATCACTTCTGGTATCCAACTTATTTAGGGAGTCTTTACCTTTAGTTTTCACAAAGCACTTGCATCCAAACGCCCCTAGATGGGATATATTTGGATTTCTCCCTTTAAGTAACTCATAGGGAGTCTTCTAAACAAGAGTTCTAGTCATGCACCTATTTATGATGTAGCATGCAGTGTTCACAGCTTCTGCCCAGAAATAATGAAGAAGTTTACTAGAAAGAAGCATAGTCCCAGCCATTTCTTCCAATGTCCTATTCTTTATTTCTACTACTCAATTTTGTTGTCGAGTCCTATGAGCAGAAAAATTATGATTTATTCCATGCTCATCACAAAATTCAACAAATTTAACATTCTCAAATTCAGTACCATGATCAAACCTAATTGATGCAAGTTGATTACCTAGTTCTTTCTGAGTTTTTCTAACAAATGAAGTGAACATGTCAAATGCTTCATGTTTAGATGTTAGAAATAGTATCCAAGTAAACCTATAATAATCATCAACAAGCATCATAACATATCTCTTACCACCTCTGCTCAATGTTCTCATTGCTCCACAAATATCCACATGGATCAGTTCCATCGTCCTGGTGGTGCTTACTATTTTCTTTCTTTTGAAAGAGGATCTTACATGCTTTCCCCTTGCACAAGCCTCACCAACTTTATCTTCCTTGAAAATAATATTAGTAAGTCATATCACCAAGTCCTTGGAGACTAGTTTGTTGAGTTGACTTAGACTAGCATGTCCAAGTCTATTGTGACAAAGGAGGGGATCATTATCCAACACACTTAAGCAAGTGAGTTCGTTATCTGAAAGTGTGGACAGATCCACAACATATATATTGTTCACTCTTTTTCCTTGTAAAAATTTCTTGTCAGTGGTAAGATTAATCACAAAGCATTTTGTGGAGGTAAATGCTACCATGTTACCTCTATCACACAATTTGATACGCTTATTGGACTGTACTTCGGTCCATCTATCAAGTAGACATTATCAATAGAGTGAGAATCAATATTAACTACCTTTCCAACCCCAATGATCTCACCTTTCTTCCAATTTTCAAAGGAGACATTACCTCTTTTATGGTTCTCAAGTGAAAGGAATTTGTTCTTTCTTCCTATCATGTGCTTTGAGCAGCCATTATCCATGTATTATATTTAGTTTTCTCCCCTTCACTTGGACCTGCAAAAGCAAATCAGGGGTTAGTCTTAGGAACCCAAACTAGTTTGGTTCCCTTTTTATAGGCAAAAGGATGAATCAAATTCTTTTTATCCTAACTTGGTAGCCTATTCTTCCCTTGAACAAATTCTTTGTTCTTTTGACTTGCCCTTTCTTTTTGCAGTGCATTCACTTTTATAGTGACATATTTTACCACAGTGTGCGCAAATCTTGTTCTCAGAAAGTGTGAGATACTTGCTTTTGGAATCCCACTTAAGTGTCAGATTTTCAAAGCCAAGTCCTCTTCTATTGCTACTATGGTGTTCTTGTAGCCATGAAAGTGCATCGGAGGACCTGTTCCATTTACATGTTATGTATAGCTCATGCTTGACCTTGCTTAGGTCCTCCTTTAGAATTCTTACCTGTTCATCTATCTTGTACAACTCATCCTTCATTTTTCCCACATTTTCTTCTGAGGTGAGTTGTGTGTGATCAGCTATATTTTTTTCTTGTTCCTAGTTTCAATTTTAGATTTTCAAATCTAAGCTCTAGGACAGTTGAGTCAAGTGCATGAACCTGTTTCTTCAACATAGTATTTTGACTAACAGTTTTACTAACCCTAAGTTCCATGTTTTTGCACTTCGCCTTCAAAATCACACTTTCTTAGACAACTGTTCCTTTTCGTTGTTTAAATCCTCAGATTCATTAATTAGTTCTAGTAGTAACTAAGATAACCTTTCTTTATACAATAATTTAATCTTGTATTTTAGATGAAGGACACTTACCTCGATTTTTCATCAGATTCTCTAATGGCCATAAGTGCTTGTTCATCCTCATCATGATCATCTGAGCTTTCTCCCCAAGTAGCGACTATAGCCTTGGTTGATCCTTTGTTGTTTCTTTTCTTAGGTTGAACTTTTTCCTTCTTTTTGTTCCTTCATTTAGCTCTTTCCTTCTTACATTCAATTTCCCACAAAGGACAGTTCTTGATGTAGTGATCAATCTTTCCACACTTGTAGTAGCCATGATTGGTTTTCTTCTTATGAGCTTTTGACTTGCTATAGCTTCCACTTCTTGAAGAACCATTTCCTCTTCTCTGGTACTTCTTGAATTCTTTGGTGATCATAGCCATTTTATCATCTTCCATATCAGAACCTTCAATGATTCTGAGCGCCAGGCTCCTTTCCTTCTTAGGTACATCCATTTTCATAGTTTTTTTCCTAAGTTCATAGGCAGTGAGATTTCCAATTAATTCATCCAGTGGGAGAGTGGTAATATTCTTTGATTCCTGGATGGCAGTGATTTTTCTCTCCAAAGGGATAGGCAAAGCCCTAGTCAATATCTTCTCGACTCTATTTTCTTCAGTAATAATCATTCCAAGAGATTCTAGCTCATTTGTCAATGTAGTGAACCTTGTGTACATTTCTTGAATGGTTTCTCCTTCATTCATAGCAAAGTTCTCATACTGAGAATACAGTAGATTTCCTCTGGAACTCTTTACCTGAGGTGTTCCTTCATGAGCCACTTGCAATGTGTCCCAAATTTGCTTAGCAGCGGTACAACTTTGGATTCTGATGTACTTATCTGGACCAAGTCCACAAACAAGCCATTTATTGGCTTTGGCATTCTTATCCCATTTCTTCAAGTCCTCATCAGTGCAATCCGCTCTTGTCTACTCCTTCAACATTTTTCTTTAAGGTAGCCAGTGGACCATCGGTGACAATGCCCCATAGCTCATACTCCTCTCCTACAATGTGATCTCTCATCCTGTTTTTCCACAAGTGTAGTATTGGATATTAAAGAGTGGTGGCCTAGCAGTGGATTGCCCTTCCCGGTTTCCAGGTGGTGCACTCATCTTGATCTTCTCCGAAGGTGTTAGTCGCTTCAAGGATAACCTGCTCTAATAACAATTGTTGTTTTCTACTTAAATACCAAACAAGAGGGGGATGGGATGATTTGTATGGTGTCCAATTTTTTACGTGCACTGATTATAGAAGGACCTGGTTCTTCTATGTGTTCCTTATACTACTGTTACGGGATAATAAATACAGAAAGTAAAGAACACAAGTATTTTTACATGGAAAACACCTGGCTCAAAAGGTAAAAAAACCATGACCTGCTACTCAGTAGGATTTTCCCCAACACTTCACTAAATCACTGAGCTAAAACAACATTTAAAAAACTCTTCGTAAATCTAAGGATTACCTCTAATCCCTTTGTGGAAACCAACCTCTAGCTGTTGCGGCAACTTCAAGTTAACTCTAACTTGAATACAATATTTAGAGTACCTAGTACAATTGCTTCTTGATAAAACTGAAAGGTACAATTTTAAACACCTACTACAGTGAATCTAGAATAAAAGATAGACATTTGGAACTAGTTCTTCTATCTGGTTCATGTAGCTTCAGGTTCGCACACTTGAATCACACAAGAATTGCTTGTAAAATTCCTTGATATTTTGCTCCCAACTCACGTTTAACTTCAACGAATGAGAACATCCTGCAATTTATAAGAGTTAGTAGAATAGGAAATAACTAGATTTCCCATGCTATAATATATTTTGGTGGAAGAGTTCTAGTTATATTCAACTTCTAACTCCTTCCTTATCTTGGATAGAGTTTGCTTCTAGTATGTAGCATATATAACCACTTAATATTATCTCATTCACGTGCATATCTTGTGCTTGAATCTGCCCAGGTCTGTGTACGCTGTGTATGGACCTGGTTCATGCTTGAGTTCCTTTGTCAATCATCAAAACAAACTTTACTTCAGCCAATAGAACGTTTGCTATTGATTTAGTTAATTACGAACTTTAAATATATGTGAAGCGTCCACTTTTTTAAATGTTTCCCAAGAGTTATGATGTTTTTGATGGATGGCACAATACACAAGGTAAATATAATTAGTGAATTCGTTAAATTGTGTTCCTCCTTATATAGTTACTAGTAGGAGTAGCCCGAGCTTCGCCCAGGCCCAAAGTTTCGTTAAATGTTGTGTTGCCTTCTGATTCTAACCGAAATATTTAGTAAAGAGTTGTGAAATTAAGCTTGCCTATTATTGTGCAAGTATTTGATAGCTTCTGCTATCCTTGTAGAGACGAATAAAGTTCAAATCTACCTCCATTGAAGTAAATTCCTTGTTGGTTTCCCTGAATCATAATATCAATTGGGGAATTTAAAATAATTGAGTGAAGTTTTTTGTTATATGGTCCAAAGTAAGACCTTCCTTTCACCAAAAGTATTTGTCCAACGGAATAATAGAGGAACATCCATGTTGTAGCCAACTAATAAAGAAATTATAATCCAGTCAAAAGTTAAGCATGAGACAATTGATCAAATGATATTTAGATAATCAGAAGTCACTTGGTGATTTAGAGCCTTTGACTTTCGCAATCGCAACGTTATATGGCATATGTACAATTGACACTTGAGATACAAAACAACTACTATGCACATCCCCATGGACATAGCGAGAGTTACTTTGCCTACCGAACAAAACACTGAGGAATAAATAATGAGGTAAAAGGATGAATTAATATCATTGTAGTAACACTGAATTTAGTTCATAATCGGTTTAGAAGAATGTACAAGATTATTTAATTTTCTAGATATATATAAATCCACAAGATGTGTAGTAGTTACATCAAGCAGTTTCTACAGTACAAATAAATATATACATGTTAATGTTTGTTCAAAAGAACAATTAGACCGACCCTCCTTCTGGGGCAGCCAAAACAGACTAATAAAGACCACATGATCGAGATGAGTTTGATTTCTCAAGTTATTTTTCCTGCAACCTTTTGATAAATTAACATATTTAGTACATAAGAACCCCATATAAGAACATCACGATGTTGATAAAAATTGTAGTCCAATAATCTTAACCAAGAAGTTTCACAAATATAAACATATTGAATATGTTTATTCTCTTAAGATCTGTTTTTACATTTAGCTTCAGTCATTGTTGGGATAACCTATATGAACAATAAAACTGTTGTACCTACTGGATGAGCATATAATCTCAACAACTACATAATAAAAGGACAACATCAAAGCGGCAATAAGTCACCCAAAGAGCATCTTTGCCAACTAAAAAAAGGTTATCTAAAGAAGACAATTTATAGAACTTCAAAGACAACATAAAGAAGGCAACTAAAGAGAAAATCCACTTGACCCACATGAAAAAACATAAACATAATCAACCACTAATAGATCAGATTAAGCAGCAGGCAAATCACATAGAACAAAAATTTCCTCTCTCCAGTCTCCCTTCAACAGCATCCTAAATCGACTGTTTCTTCGTAGCGTTGGCGACCTATTTCTGATGCCTCTAAATGCACTAATTTTTGGAGAACCTAACTGTTTAGACATAAATATCCCACAGAAAATGTCAATGGAGAATCCTAAATTGATGCACAATCATACCAGTAGACCTAAATCCCACCAAATCCGCAAATCAATGGTAGAGCTAAGAAAAATAATACCCGCATCAGAATAAATGAAGCAATTATTTTGATATTTGTATACAATAATAATTTTATTTATCTTTTTCAAATAGTAAAATGACAATATTTACATACCAATAGTGAATCTTACAAATTGTATTTATGTATATTTCTCCAATAGGCAATAGCCCAGGCTTGTAACTCGAGAGAAAATATATGTAGAAGAAAAATTATCCGAAGCATGTTCGTATCCATAGATGCAACCATAAGAAGCTGGTTATGTATATTGAGCCAATTAACATTTGCGTCAAAAGAACAAGCTGGTTGTCTTTCAGTTAAAATGCACATTCAATAGTGGTTTAACCTGATAAAAACTTTTTCTCTCCAAGACAAAAAACTTTTGCCGTATAATTAGCCGTTATTTATAACAGATAGTAACTTTTAGGCGACCTCCGCCACGCACCGCCACATGGCACCATCGGACTGAATCGACTCGGCACGTACAAGTGGCCATCGGGAAGGAAACGTCAAGGAGAATCAAGCTGGGGATATCAATAAAAAAAAGGAACTCCTATGCTATGACTATTACAACAGCAACTCCGACGCCTACCATCCACAATGGAATGCCACCGCTGATTTTTAAAGCCAACGACTACTATGAAATAATGTCGTATGAATACAGATTGACAATTGTGGGTAGATTCTTGACCACGACCCAAATTGAAAAAATTAGGGTCACTTTCAGAGTAAGATTCCCAGTTAAAGGTAGAGCCAAAATTGGTGTCAATGATAATTATAATGTCCTTCTAGACATCAATAATGAGGATGATTTCAACTCATTTTGGTATAGAGGAGTAGTAGAAATCGATGGCCTTCAAATGTTGCTACAAAAGTGGACTCCGGACTTCAGGCCGGATGAAGACATCCCAATAGTGTCGGTATGGATTTGACTTCCTGGGCTACTTTTTAACATGCACAATTGGCATTATGCTAAACAAATTTGTAGTGAAATTGGAACCCTTTTAGCAGTGGATGTTGTGACTGGTGGTAAAATGAGGCTGAGTATGGCAAAAGCTAGAGTGGAGATAGAAAACCTCTTGATGGAAGTGTGTTTGTAGAATCTGAAGATGAGAATTCCCTCTTAAAGGTTTCACTCAAAAAATTGAATATGAAATGGAGGAAGTTATTGAACATTCATAGCAAGAGCCAATTTCAAATCACAATATGAGATATCCTAAGCAACAAGAAAAAGGCAATCAAGAAGACAAAAATTTTGAAGAGAAGGATTACATACCTACTGGAAGGGGTAGAAGCGGGGAAAGAAAACCTAATAAGAAAAATAAAATCAGAAACACATCCTCCACAGAGGAAACAACAAACAGATACCTTCCCTAAAATTGTTCTATGAATAGTACAATCTTCTGGAATATTATAGGGGTGAGGTGTCACGAACCAATATCCAGCTAGTTGTGATGGCACCTCTACGTAAGCCAATTAACAACTATTCAATTCCAATGTAATAAAAAAATAATTAAATAGAGAAGTTAACTGAATATTATACATTTCTCAAGGACTAGCAGTATAAATCATGAGCTTCTAAGAAAAGAATTAACAAACCAGGTAAGAAATAAATATATCATCTGTCCGAAAAGTACATAAACACAGTTTTATGAATCTAACGCTACCATGAACAAGAGGTAGCTACGACCGGAACGCAGGTACATCTTCAAATCCAGCTCTCATCGATCTCAGCAACGTCAGCAGCCACCATTTGCACGCAGGTGCAGAAGGATAGTATTAGTACAACCGACCCCATCAATAAGTAACAAACCTAACCTTAGGTTGAAACTAGCAATGCGCTGGAACAAAGGTCGGGTCCAACACCAATAGATAACAACAATTCATAACAACGTAAAGCAAACAATAAAAGAAGTAATTCAAAGATCAAATGCTCAGCTTATTCAAAGTTTCTCGAAAAAAAATGGTTCCCCATTTCAAGTATATTAGTGAAAAACCAAATCCTTTACTGATATCATCGAAAATATGAGTAAGTTTGAAAACAACAATTTCTCCCAAAAAACCTTTCAACAATAAATAAGATACTCCATTTTTCTTTCTAGATAGCCAATGTAACATGTATCACTATGCCCATATGTCAATATGTGTGAGAAGTCATGAATGACGTGATACCGTACAACATGAGGAATAGATGCATCTCTATGCCTCTTTGTTATATGTACATATCAATGCCATGTACCTCAGAGATGAACTCATGTTCTCACACTATCAGAGTACTCAATCTCATTGTCTCACATGTTTCACTCATCCTGCTCAACCACTCAGTATTGTATATGGCCAATCCGACCCAGGGAAGATCCATCCCAAAATATATACATTAACTGACCACCAGTCACTCAGTACTGAGTAGGGCAAATCCAGCCCATGGGGAAGATCCTTCCCCAGGTATATAAATGATTCGGACAAGATCCATGTCCATGGGAAGATCCATCCCTCAATATAATCAACCACGCTCACCAGGGGTGTGTCAAGACTCCGGAGGGCTGTTTTAGCCCAAGCGCTATATCAAGCCAATCATAGCATAAATCAATGATACCTGCTACGGCGTGCAACCCGATCCATATATATACATATATCACTCACAGCTCAGGCCCTCGGCCCCACTCAGTCATTAATCTCTCTAGTTTTTCGGTCTCACAATACCATGAAACTAGCCCAAAATAATGATATGATGTGTCAATAAATAGCAACAGAGACTAATATATGACATGAAAAGAATGAATATGATTGATTATGAAATTGCAATATAAACAAATAATTCAATAGCAATATGACCTCGGTGGGTCCCAATAGAATAAACATGTAGCCTAGACATGGTTTCTAACATGGATAACAACTGAATAGCTCTAGTACGTTAAGATTTCATGGTTACAGATAAGATCAGGTAACTACACACTGCCACAGGAATAACAGAGTCACAATTCACACGGTGCACGCCTACACGCCCGTCACCTAGCATGTGAGTCACATCAACACCAAACACACAACACGTAATTTGGGGCTTCATACCCTCGACACGAAGTTTAGAAATGTTAATTATGTCGAACAAGCCAAACCTAATACTGAGCAAGCCAAGCGATACTCCCAAAAATGCCATCCCGCCCATATCGACCTCTGAACGGCTCTAACAAACCCAAAGTAACTCAAATATATAAAATAATGCTAAAGGAAACAAACCTAATCGATAAAGGTCGAACCTTTAATCAAATTCAAAAATCGACCATAAAAGTCAGATCCAGGGCCGCGCCTTGGAACTCGATAAAACTCACAAAATCCGACATCTCATAATTACGAGTCCAACCATACTAGTTTCACTCAAATCGGATTGCGAATTGATTTTCAAAACTCAAAAAGCTACGTTATGAAATTTTAATCAAAACCCCCAAATTTCACTTTGAAATCATCAATCAAATGCCAAAAAACGAAGATGGATTCATGAAATATAACCAAAATCGAGTATATAACACTTACCCCAATATATATGGTGAAAATTGCCTCCAAAAATTGTCCAATTCCGAACTCCCAACTCAAAATATGACCAAATGATAAAAATTTTGAAATTAAGTATTGTTTTCCCATCTGTTCATCCTCGTTTTGTGTTCCCACCGATCCTGAAACTCGCTTTTAATGCCTCCAATGAATTTCTTGTAAAATTTCAATCACGTTAGCCTTTTAAATCACTCCATTCGACCTTATAATGAAGGAGATATGTTGGTTTCAATATTTGAAAATAGTGCAGATTTTTAAATACAAAGTCAGTGGCAATTTCGTCATTAATCTGAAAAAAAATCTGGCTACCCAATCCTTAGTAAAATGACTATAAAATTCTCATACGATGTCCAAATTTGACGATTCTTTTGGCTATGGCTCCGTAATTATGATACAGATCTAATGCTTCAATCAAACTAGAAATCGGAGCTCATTTGTTTTAATGTGGTACCGTTTATTCTTGAAGAAACGACATCAAAACATAAGAAAAACGAGCAAAACATAGTCCAAACCTATCTGAAACTCATCTGAGCCCCTCGGGACCCCGTATGAACATACCAACACATCTCATAACATAACACTGACCTACTAGATAACTCAAATCACACATAACAACATCGAAACGATGAAACGCACCTCAAATAAAACTTAATGAACTTTCGAACTTCCGACTTCAAAAAACTCGTGCCAAAACATATTAATTCAATTTGGAATGAACTCAAATTTTGCACACAAGTCCTACTACATCATACATAGCTACTTGTGCCCCCAAACTACCGAGCGAAGTGCAAATGCTCAAAACAACCGGTCGGGTATTTACATTCTCCCCCACTTTAACATAAGTTTCTCCTCGAACGTGCCAAGAGTTGTTCCTAAACCGTCAAACCGCCGTGTAATCTTACCATGCACATACCCAGGGGTGATACCACGTCAACCTATTCCATATAGTCCTGACAAAACAACATAACTGAAGATCATTATTCAACCTTAGTCTAGAAACCACAAAATCCAATTTCCAACATCCGAAATTTACTACAAGACCCAAGCTTTGCATCTACACATTGTATAAGTCTGAACAAGCTGTATCAAGCCATAACCACGACCCAAGATCTAATCACACGACATACCACACGACTCGCATACTCGTATCAAAATTTTGAATCACACTAGCTGCTAAAAATAACCTAATACCGGTAATAAACCTCATGTCAAACAAAAGCTCATTCGAAAGCCTTCGTGCAATGCAAATAATGAAAGAAACACACATAAACTCATAACCTCATCAGATCAACAAGTCATGAAGCTTACTCGCGTTCGACAAGAACTATAGCACATTTATAAGCCGATTAGCGACATTATCCTTTAAAATATATCACAATTAAATCAGATAGCACCCATTCTAGGTCTGACGACCTCATCTTATTAAATACAAGCTACTCTACTGACATGCCTCACCAATACTACCAAGAGCCACAAACCGTGCAATTTGTGCACCAATACGCAACAATTCAAATATACTCAAACATATAAAATGACTCCAATGAGAGAACCTCCTACAAGCTCAACAAGTACCACCACAACACAATGCTAAGAACCCATCACACACCATATAACCAAAACATACGAATCTAAAACAAAGGATTATATCCCAACATAACTTTGCTGCAATGCGCGACCCCATCCAAACACTTGTCCACATGAAATACCTTATGTAACAATGCTCAAAATCAATAACCACGCGCAATTTGGCGTCTATTACCAAAAGTGCATGACCATAACCACTGGGAAACAAATAACTCAATACCATAGTCTAGAATAAACATAACCAATGCGCAATCAATCATTCCATACCCTAATACCCATGTCACTCAAATTCCGCCGTAAGGCCCAAATAGAACCGTACTATGTGTGTATATGGCCAACGAATCACAACTCCTTATAGCATAGAAGGGTGACTCATAGGGCATTTGAAATCACGAATAAGCCCAACCCTAATCGAATGGAACATCGCTCAACAACATCAGTACAGAGTCAACCAATTCGACCAGGTATAGAATACAGATCCTTATTAGGCCTACTAATGGGCCCCTAAATCAACTCCGGTCATCCCCGAATAGACAAATAGACCTCCAAAAGTCCACAACGACCTAACCATAACACATACTATAATCTGGCTAGCTTTGGCCACATCTTCACAGTCCACAACTATGAAATAATCTGTTTCTGAGAACTCCCAGTAATCCATAAAACACACGGATCGCCTTATCTGATCCCAACTCCACCGTCTGAATGTCCAACACATCTCTTATGAACGATCATCCCTCGAGGATTACTTCTCTAATTCTTCCGTGTTTTGAATATCAGCAGTCGATTAGCCATGAGAATACCGCAATACCAATGAAGCATCCATAAATCAAAATACAGTGCGCCTTCTGAAATGTACATTCTCCTCAAGCAATACCAACTAGTAATATCATTCACCTAGTCATCTGAAATTGTCCATGTTGCTTAAGAATTCATGACCTTCCCTTCAAAATCGAACCATAAACTTGCACACGCAAATATTAATCCCACACAACACACCACATCAATCATGCCATCATGTGAAGAGTATGAGAATCTCATAATCAACTATGAGTCGTCAGCATAATACATACCCTGTTGGTCGGAAACCTTCCATTTGATCTCATCTAGGAGAAAATCCCAATACGCAACATGTTTCTCACGCCAGTAGGAAATATCCACCTCGAACCGTGCACATAACCAAGCCACACAAGTCACCAAAACCCAAGAGCATTGCCACAAATTACTTGTTGAAACTCAGCACATAATAAGTACTCCAATGAACCGATTATATCCATTATGGTGTTGATCTAATCTACTACTAAACTGTCATATTTCTCCAAGTTTCTTCTGAATTTCCTTCAATTTGATATTCCTCCTTTCTAGAACACCATGATCCTCACCCAAATCACCACAAGAGATCCTAGCATAAAGCCACACGCCCTAAAGCGCATAAGCCGCTGAATTTCCTCTTAAGTACCCCAAAAGTACCACAACCGAGATACCCACTCTGAACAGACTTTCTATGAATCTAAGGTCGTTTCCTTCACTTTCCTGATACTCAAATGTGGAATCCATAAAGATATAGAGATATCGCGAGTCTCGACACCATCCAATGTAAATCTCAGTTTCTAGCCATATACAAATCCTGAAAATTCATGATTGCTACATATAAGTTTTGAATCTATCAGAACCTTATCGAGAGTAAATTACTTTTCTCAAATCTCAATTGCACCACAAAAACGGCCCGAACAATTTGTGCCCCATTAGCATGACAACAACCAAAGAAGTAACCCCACCTTAACCAACCGAGCAAATTCCCACTCCATGCGCACTACATCCTTCATGAATAACCACTCAATTATTCCATGATTTCCATATACGCATAGAGTGTAAAACAACCCGTATCCAGAAAATCCCTTACTCGAGTCATTCTCGATCTCAACCTCTACAAGTCATAGCAGATTCACAAGTGTACCTAAAATCGAAATCAATACAAAACATAACTGTGCAATCAACTCGTCGACAGTGGACTCTCCCACTTGGCCAAAGACATAGATCAAAACACACAATAACTCACAATATCATAGTTTATTACTGCCATAATATAGCAGTGAGATTCAACTAAATCCTTCATGAGCTCCTATAACGCAAACCATCTAATACTTCAAATTATTTGCAAATCTCCCATTCACCCTTGTGATGGTCAGGTCAACTACTACAACCGATCCAAACTCAAGTTGTAACACATATAATCCACTAGTAAGAGAGAACTATCCACAAAACAACATCATAAATATCACACATCCGTATATTACCTCGCAGGTTGTAACCCACATGCTTAGCCTCAAACTAACATCTCTTTATACCCTTTCACAACCATAACTACTACGCAATCACTTAATCTTCTTGAGTCTGAACTCACAACAAGACACAAAAATATACTTCACTCCACAATTAAACAACATGAAAAATACCTCAACACACCCACAACTTTAGCCAATACGTCAAATCAAGACAGAAATCAAGCACCCAATAGCCCTTTTTACATCTCAAGCAAACTTTTCTTGTCACATCCAATACATCTGAACACTTCTTGCAGTCACATTGAGCTCACTATATAGCTATCCAACCCCTCATGGAGCCACAAATTACTAATAGGGACATACCAGACTTATAAGTCCAAAAGCATGTGCTCACAACACGGAAGCCTCGTTCTAAAGTTACAGTAAAAACTTGGCCTCAAGTCCTCCAGAGTGGCCCATAATCAGCACACAAAAATCACATCTCGTACCCCATCCATGGAATCACAAGCCGTCGATGCACAACTGATATCGAGCGCTCACATGCGCATACGAATGCGTGGAAGGAATTCAAAGAGTTAAGCTTGAAGCTTAATCAATGCCGCACAATAATGAGAGAAAGATGGGAAGTTTATCCTAAATACCATGTAGCCTCTCCAAGATAGGTATGGACGTGATCATACGGATCCACAAGACTTTACTAAACACTTGACTTGTAGAACCTATGAACCTAAAGCTTTGATACCAATCTCTCACGACCCAAAATCCAACTAGTCGTGATGGAACCTAACCCAACCTGCTAGATATATTAATTAACAACTATCCAATTCCAATGAAATTAATAAAAACAACAAAATAGAGAAGTTAATTGAATCTTATACATTTCTCAAGGACTGGCAATACAAATCATGAGTTTCTAAGAATAGAATAAACAAAACGGGTATGAAATAAATATAACAACTGTCCGTAAAGTACATAAATAGAGCTTTATGAATCTAAGGCTACCATGAACAAGAGGCAGCTACGACCGGAACACAGGTACATCTTCAAATTCAGCTCTCGTCGATCTCAGCAACGTCAGCAACAAACATCTGCGGGAAAGGTGCAGAAGTGTAGTATGAGTACAATCGACCCCATCATAAGTAACAAACCTAACCTTAGGTTCAAAGTAGTGACGAGCTGGAACAAAGGTCGGGTCCAACACCAATAGATAACAACATAAAAGAAGTAATAAAAGAAGTAATTCAGAGATGAAATTCTCATCTTATTCAATGTTTCCTGAAAAAAATAGTTCTTCTTTTCAAGTATATTAGTGAAAACCAAATCCATTCTCAAAATTGTCGAAAAAATGAGTAAGTTTGAAAATAGCAATTTCTCCCCCAACAATAAACAAGATGTTCCATTTTTCTTTCCAGATAGCCAGTGTAACATGTATCACTATGCACATATGTCAATATGTGTGAGAAGTCATGAATGACATGATACCGTACAACATGAGTAATAAATGCATATCAATGCATGTATGTCATATGTGCATGTCAGTGCCATGTACCTCAATGATGAACTCTTGTACTCACACTCTCAGAATACTCAATCTCATTGTCTCACACTTTCCACTCATCATGCTCAACCACTCAGTACAGTATATGGCCAATCTGGCCCATAGAAGATCCATCTCGGAATATATACATCAAACGACCATCAGTCACTCAGTACTGAGTAGGGCCAAATCCATCCCATAGGAAAGATCCATCCCTAGGTATATAAATGCTTCGGACAAGATCCATGTCCAGGGAGGATCCATCCCTCAATATAATCAATCGCACTCACTGGGGCTGTGTGCAGACTCCGCAGGGGCTCCTTTAGCCCAAGAGCTATATCAAGCTAATCTTGGCATAAATCAATGATATCTGCTACACTGTGCAACCCGATCCACATATATACATATACCACTAACAGCTCAGGCCCTCAGCCTCACTCAATAATCAATGTCTCCAGTCTCCCGTGCTCATAATGCCATGAAGCTAGCCCAAATGATGATATGAAGTGTCAAAAATAGCAACAGAGGCTGATATCTGATATGAAATGAATGAACATGACTTATGAAATTGCAATTTAAACAAATAATTCAACAGTAATATGAACTGGGTGGGTCCTAACAGAATAAGTATGTTGACTAGACATGGCTTTTAACATGGATCACAACTCAATAGTTGTAGTACGTTGAGATTTCATAGTTACAAATAAGATCAGGTAACTACACAGTACCACAGGAATAACAGAGTCACAATTCACATGGTGCACACCTACAAGCCCATCATCTATCATGTGCGTCACCCCAACACCAAACACATAACACGTAATTTAGGGTTTCATACCCTCAGCACCATGTTTAGAAGTGTTACTTACCTCGAACAAGCCAAATCCAAAACCAAGCAAGCCAAGCGTTACTCCCAAAAATGCCATCCCGCGCGTACCGACCTTCGAACGGCTCAAAACTAGCCAAAAGCAACTCAAATATATTAAATAATGCAAAAGGAAACAAACACAATCGATAAAGGTCGAATCTTTAATCAAAATCCCAAAATCGACCAAAAACTCAAATTCGAGCCCGTACCTCAGAACCCAATAAAACTCACAAAATCTGATAACCCATTCAATTACGAGTTCAACCATGCTAGTTTCTCTCAAATCCGGTTGCGAATCGATGTTCAAAACTTAAAATTTCACTAGTCAAAACCCTCATATTTCACTTTGAGATCATCAATCAAATGCCAAAAATGAAGATGGATTCATGAAGTATAACCAAAATCGAGTATAGAACACTTACCCCAATACATATGGTGAAAATCGCCTCCAAAAATTGTCCAAATCCGAACTCCCAACCCAAAATATGACCAAATGAACAAACCTTTGATATTAAGTATTTTTGCCCAGCTGTTCTGCGTCATTTTGTTTTCCTAATGATCCTGAAACTCTCTTTTAATTCCTTCAATAGATTTCTTGTGAAATTTCAATCAAGTTAGGATTTTGGATAACTCAATATGACCTTATAATGAAGGAGATATGTTGGTTTCAATAATTGAAAATAGTGCAGATTTTTAAATACGAAGTCAGTGGGAATTTCGTAATTAGTTAATCACAATTAAAATTTCAAAAATGCATCTCTTTTTATTTAAACGACGTCTTGATAAACACTGTCCTTCTCTCTTCCCCTTTGAAATTTGATTATTTAGGGTTTCGTGAAAATGAGAGTGCATTTTGATCCACATTGGTCAGGCTTGTATTCAGGTCGCAAATACCTGCTAGGAACTTTACTGCCTCGAGCACGGTGTTTAGCCTGATGGCCAGATGCCAAGTGGCAAGATTGTTGGAGGGGGTGATGATGCATTCAACACCTTCTTCAGCGAAAGTGGAGCTGGAAAGCATGCCCCTCGGGCTGCCTTTGTAGATCTTGAGCCCACTGTCATTGATGAAGTGAGGAGAGGAACATACCGACAACTCTTTCACCTTGAACAGCTCATAAGTGGCAAGGAAGATGCAGCAAACAACTTTGCACGTGGACACTATACCATTGGGAAAGAGATTGTTGATCATTTCTTGGATCGCATCCGAAAGGTTGCAGACAACTGTAATGGTCTTCAAGGGTTCTTGGTCTTAAATGTTGTTGGTGGTGGTACGGGTTCAGGTCTGGCTTCACTTCTTTTGGAGCGTCTATATGTTGACTACGCAAAGAATTCAAACTTGGTTTCACAATATATCCTTCATCACAGGTCTCAACTTCGGTTGTTGAGCCTTACAACAGTGTCCTGTCAACTCATTCCCTCCTTGAGCACACTGATGTTTCCATCCTTCTGGACAATAAAGCCATTTATGACATTTGCAGGCGCTCACTGGACATTGAGGAACCTACTTACAGCAACCTTAACCTCCTTATCTCACAATAACTCAATCTCTTCAAGGCATTGAATCTTTTCTTCCCAATAAATCTGAATACGACAGAGAAGAAACAAATAAGGCTCATGCGGAGTACATGAGATGGAATTATATGCAAGACTCCCTTATTCTCCAAATAACCAATATAAAATGGTTTGAGGAGGGAGATATAAATACAAGGTACTTCCATGGTATCCTTCGAGAAAGAAGAAGAAAGCTTCAGGTGAACAGGATCAAAAATCATAAGGATAAAAGGATTCAGGGAGAGGAGAAAATAGCAAAAGCAACTATCAGACACTTGAAGAAAATTTTCAACCTCCCAACTTCAAGTATTTATCCTACTATTCCAAATTGCATCACGAAAAGGATCAATGATGAAGATAGAAACAGGATGGATGAGATTCCTAGTGAGGAATAGATAAAAAATGTAGTATTTGATATGTTGGCTACAAGTACTGCTGGTCCAGATGGATTCAATGGTATTTTTTTTCAAAATTGTTGGGACATCATCAAGGAAAACATTAATATCATTGTGTGGGACTTCTTCAAAGGTATTCCTCTTACTAAATTCAATAATCATACTTGTCTGGTCCCAATTCCCAAAACAGATGCCCCTACAACTTTTAATGAATTTAGACCTAGTAGTCTTTCTAATTTTACTAACAAGATTCTTTCTTAAATACTCTCTCTTAGACTAAATTCTCTATTAACAAGATTAATTTTTCCAAACTAGAGTAGTTTTTCTGAAAATGTGTTGTTAACTCAAGAGATAGTTCAATCTATTTCTCAAGTCAATAATGGTGACAATATTGTTATAAAATTAGATATGGCTAAAGCATATGGCATAATTTCTTGGAACTTTATCACGGTTGTACTTAGGAGATTTGGTGTCACAGAATACTGGATTAATTTGATTACGGACCTTCTCTCTAGTGTTTGGTACTCTCTGATAATTAATGAAAATAGAAAAGGTTTCTTCACATCTAGCCAAGGATTAAAAAAAGTTGATCGATTAACACCATCACTTTTTATCCTTGCTGCAGAGGTTTTCACATGCTCTTTGAATAATCTACTTCTAAATAGCTCTTATACCTCCTTCCCTGTGCCTCCTGATGGTACTTGTATTAATCATCTTGCATATGCAAATGACATTGTTATATTCACCAGTGGTAATAATAATTCTATTAATCTCATTATGGATGTGATTAGGAAATTTGAAGATAGCTCTGGGCAAAAAGTCAACAGTGATAAGTGTTTCTTTTTAACTGCTCCTAGTACTTGTTCCAATAGAGTTAATAGAATTAGAAATATCATGGGCTAAATGGATAAGAAATTCCCCTTTAATTACTTAGGTTGTCCAATTTATATAGGTAGGAAGAAGATTGGTTATTTTGATTAATTGGTAAAAAAAATTGTTAAGAAATTGAATGGTTGGCATGGAAAAAACCTTTCTTATGGAGGTAGAATTATCTTAATTAAGCATGTACTGCAATCATATCCAATCTATATTCTTTCTGCTATGTCCTCCTCCCCCCTCCTCCCCCAAGGTACTTATAATCTCATTTAAAAATATTTTGCTAATTTCTTTTGGGGTCTCTCTGGTGAGAAAAAGAATTTTAATTGGAGATCCTGGAAGAAGTGATGTCCGTTAGATGAGGGAGGTATAGGTATTAAGAGGCAGGAAACTTTTGATAACATCTTAGCTGCTAAAAAATGTGGAGAATTAGAAAAATTCCTTCTTTGTGGGGTGATTACATGAAGCACAAATCTGTCTGAGGTCTCATTTGGTGAGTAAGAAAAAATCTGATAAGGACTCACATGAATGGAAAAAATTGTGGAAGATTAGAGACAACACAGAAACTCGTATCAGGTGGCTTATAAACTCTGGAGCTCTAGCATGTGGTGGGATAATTGGAAAGGTAAGGGCCCTCTGGCAACTTTATTGAGGATATTAATACTATTCCTAAGGTGCAGGTCAGAGAGTATATTCAAAATGGGGAATGGAACAAGAATAAACTAGGAAGCATCTTCTCTAAAGAGACCATGGAATATATCATGAAGATTAACATAGGAGACCAGAACATTCAGGATCAACCTATTTGGTACCTCACAGAGAATGGTAATTACTCAAACAAATCACTTACAATTTGCTCAGAAACAAGGATCCATTTCTCCACAAGGTATGGGACTCTAGCATCCCTTTTAAAATATCATTCTTTTCTGGTAGATTATGGTTATATAAACTTCCATTTGATGAAATCATTCTTAATTTTGGGAAGCATATTGTTTCTAAATATTCATGTTGTACTAACCACTACAATGAGTCTATACAACATGTCTTTATGGAAAGTGATGCAACTAAAATTATTTGGAAAACTATTTCTGACCCGATGCAAATAAAACTTGTGCAAATTCCTATCAGAGGATGGTTCAATCACTGGTGGAAACAAAAATACAGAAATGAAGTCCACAAACAGATTCTTCAAATTACTCCGACCATCCTTTGTTGGGAAATTTGGAAGGCTAGATTCTCTTGCAAATATGAGGATAAAAAAAAATACAACTATTACAATATGAAGCAACAAAGTGTTTGGAATATTCAAGCAACTGTACATAGAGCTTTCCTTAAATGCAAACTAATATTTCCCTGGGTCAAATTCTGTGACGATATGACAAAACTACAACATGTTCAAGAGGTCTTCATTGTCACTTGGTTGAAGCCTCCTCATGGAACACTCAAGTTAAATACTGATGGCAGCTATATTCAAGGTAATGGTAAAGCTGGTCTCAGTGGCACTTTGTGAGATGATCAAGGTGACTTCTGTATGGCCTATGCTATCCCAGTTAAATGTGATAGCCATAATGAAGCCGAAGCTCAAGCAGCACTGTTCGGGATCAAATGATGCATACAAAATGGGGTCACTACTTTTACAATCGAACTTCACTCTCTTTTAGTGACAAACATGCTGAAGAACAACCAAAGTCAATACTACAAATTGCGAAGAACTATGGAGGAGATCTTGCAATACATAAACCATGCCGATATCACTCCTACTCTTTGCTATAGGGAAGCTAACTAAGTGACAATTTTTTTAGCAAAGTATGAAACTAACGCTATGGAGGATAATATCTACCTCTCCTTTAATCAGATGCCAAGGGGAGCAAAAGGACCCTTTATTTTGGATAAATTTCAGGTTCCTATGTTAGAACTAGGTACAACAAAGCAAACTTTTTTGTTAGTTAGATATACTTTGCACCGTCACAGAGGTTTATACTTTGATCACCTGACTGTGTTTTTGCCCCGTGTTATAATCCATGGAGGTTAGGCAATTCCCCCCTCCTTTATTATAGATATATACAGTATACCCAGATTCACTGAGAAAGTTAAAAAAATAATAGTGGTTTAAGCTTCCCTTCCGAATTAAAGGTTGAATAAATATGATAAGAATTACATTCATTGTGAGCACGTAATTTTTGCCTCACAAAAATACTCCTACAAAAATCTGTAAAAATAGATTTTTTTAATCTAATTATTTCTAATTTTATAAGAATTTTTAGGAATTTCTCATTAATTATTTTTTGTATGTTAGTTACATTTTGTGCATATTTAATATTTCAAAAATCATGAAAAATACCACAAAAATTTCTAAATATTTATTTCATAGAATTTTAGATTTTTATTTGTATTTTTAGGATTTAATCATGTTTATTAGTTGCATCGTTAAAAAAAATTACAAAAAAGAAAAAAGAAAAAAAAATCAATGGCCATGTCTGCATTTTAGCTTTTAGTTTAAATTAGTTAGTTTTAAGTTAATGGAAAATAATTAAGGCTAATTATACAAAATAAATTAAGTTAGAATTTAATTTAGGATTTTATTTAGTGTAGGATTTTAGTTAATTAAATTTTATAATCAAAAGAAAAAGAAAAGAAAAAATAAATAAAAGAAAAGGTTGTCTTTCAAGTTCCAAACCGGTTTGGGCCATTTCAAAATGGTCTAATTGCCTTAACTCGTCCCAGCCCAAACCCAATCCCCCCTCCCGTTCCAGCCCCTCTCTTAAACCAAATGACGTCGTTTAAACCCCAATTGACAGCATTTTGTAACGCTTCATCCTCACCCTTGATTTTCCCTGATCCTACGGTCCGCAACTACACATCCTAATTCCATATGACTGTCTGACACCCCCCCCCCCCCCCCCCCCCCCCCCCCTCCCCAAACCAAACTCCTCTAGCCGGCTCTCAACTCCCAAATTCCTCCACCGACGGTTCACCAATAAATCCCTCCAAATCGTCACCTTACAGTCCCAAGACTTCCCTCAATACCAAATGTCCTTTTATTTCCCCACAAAATCATCCAAAACCCATGAATGGCAGATCTGAGAAAATCATAAAATCCACAATCGCAACTTTTCTCTTCTCTGGCTCAATTTACAATCATCAATGTCTTTGGGTAGGCTGTCGGTTGTTTCTAGCTTTAGGTCGATTGGTGGTCAAAAGAATCTGTCAAACCCCCATTTCACCGGTCAATTATCTTCTGAAATCGCCGTTTCCAGTTTGCAATTTGCATTGCTAAATATAACATTGGCTTGTATGAGAAGTCGACGGCCAATGCTAGTGTAGCAATTCCTCTTGCACGCCGGAATCCGAGCATGTTTGCTGAAATTTATTTTCGGTTTACCGGAGTCAGTGTTTGTTCGAGTTCAACCCAATAGGTATAATCCATTCCTCTCTTTCTTCGTTGCCTTTTACTATTTTTCAGTCCTCTTGATTCTTTGTGAATGTCCGACTTTGTTTAGTCTAAATGTTTAGAGACATTTTCTGCTTGAATTGATTAGTTTAATTTGTATATTGATTAATTAATATTTTTTAGCCAAGGATAGACTCAATTTAATTTACGTATTAGTTTTTTTGGTTAATTTGTTGTTAATGTGGTCTAAGTTAATTTGATGGGAGATAAATGTTTGTTGATTGTTAAGGAAAAGAACAGTAGATTTTTGAGGTAAAAGAAAAAGGTTAAGCAAAAGAAGATATTAGCTAGGACTTGGGGGAGGGGGGATAAAAGAAATAAGAAAATAAAAGAATCCTTCGGTTTAGCTATTAGGAAAATTCTATAATAGAATAAAAGGGATTAAAATACAAAAGATAAATAATATAGGTCAAAACTTGAGGTAAAAGGTTAATTTCAAAAGTTAAAAGGCTCAGAAATAAAAAGAAACTTCTAGAAAAGGACAGTTGTCCGAAATTGTTAAGACATATATGAGTATAAGAGGGTAGATGTACAATTCGGTTAAAAAAAGATGCCATTTCCCTAAAAATTAGGGGGCTGACAGATTCCCTCCTAGACTCTCTCTCGTTCCCTATCCTTTAACGCACTCACACTCTATATAAGACTCACTCAAATACTTATTTGGGGGCTCTGGAATCTCTCCCTATTTCCTTCAAGAAGAACACCCAGATCTCTACATTCTTTCCGAAGAAAAAACAAGCACAAAATCTTCATTCTTTAGAGAATTCATTCTCACCAAGATCACTCTATCTCATCTGCATATACATATACTCAGCTACTGTGTGTTTCGATTTTTTTGGGCTCTAAATATTGCTGTGGTTGGAAACTTGCTGTTGCTCTTTGTTCGGATCAGCTGTTATTTGCCTTACTAAAATCCTTTCTTCCTTAGCCTTTATTTGGCTTGTCCTGTTGTTTGCCTTGGTGACTTAGGTAAGTTCAAAGTTCTTTTGTATTTGTGTCTTTATTGAATCATGAAAGTTATCATCTCTTTGCTTGGATTTTTACTGGTGTGTTTAGATCTCTATTATGTTAAAACTCATATGTATTGATTGTGTATTACGAAATACTTCAAAATCTCTGATTGATGATAATGAAACGATGTTATATCATGAATTGCAAAGTCTGCTCCTGTAACTTACTGTAGTCTCTTATTTCATTGAAATGGATGTTGCTATATTCGCTCAAGGTTAATCACGTTGTTTCATGTCCAATCTGATCCTAAAATGAGTTGAGCTATCAAGAGAATACGGGGCTGAAATTCCCCACTTATAAAGACAAAACTGCAACTCTAGAGCTGAAGTTTCCCAGTTACAAACTTCAGCTCTAGAGCTGAAGTTCCCAAGTTATAAAGACAACAACTTCAGCATACGGGGCTGAAGTTCCCCAGTTACAAAGACAAAAACTTCAGCTCTAGCCCAGTGTAACTGGGGGAACTTCAGCCCGTATGCTGAAGTGTTTGTCTTTATAACTGGGGAACTTCAGCCCCGTATGCTGAAGATCCCCATTTACAAAAGATAAAACTTCAGCTCTAGAGCTGAAGTTCTTCCCCATTTACAAAGACAAAACTTCAGTTGAAGTTCCCCATTTACTAGAGCTGAAAAACTTCAGCTCTAGAGCTGAAGTTCGCAAGCTACTTCAGGCCCGTCTACTAGAATGCTGAAGTTTTGCGTGATTGCCTTTGCTACTTCAGCCCCGGATGCTGAAGTTATGCGCAAAAGCGGGAACGGATGCAATTTTTCTTACAAAGCGGATATAAGTTAAAACATGACACAAAAAATGAGTACGGATGCAAAAGTCCCTATTTAAGTCTTTTACGCTATTTGGGCTTCAAGCTCAATGTAATCGGCCTATGCCTAACAGACTTGTATTTGCGAAACCCATATGTGGCTAACTTTGAATTAATTTAATTAGTTTTAATTAGTTGTTTCACGTATAATCAATTTTGTTTTCCCCTAAATCCAACGAATCCACAAGACTTCAGATTCTCGTGAACTAATGTTTGCTCCATTTTATTTATAAAGAACACAAGAATTTCAGATACTGGGTGAGTCATTATCGAGCATAAATAACAAAAAGTATATCCCCTCCAGTGGATTAAATTCCATAACACTTGAACTTTCACATATGACTTTGAACGCTAGGAAATTTGATGATTAATGAATATGCGTAGAATGCTTTAGGCGCGTCTAAATCTATTATCGTGATTATGTACATGTTCACGTGACATAATTATGATTCCCAAAATAAATCAAAGTACGCGTTCGCTCGACTTTGTCCAAAAACAATCTTGATAATTAACAAATGCGTGATTAATTGTGTACATGTACGCGTGATATGATTTTAACGCCCCAAATAAGACGCATTTACACATATGTAATCTGTTTCGGAAATAAATCCATAACGTCATAATTAAATGCGGTGAAAGGTAAAACACATGGTTCTAAAATGAGTAATTAAACAATTAATTAAGCCAGGTATGATTAAGCGACCGTGCTAAAACCACGAAATTCGGGAATGCCTAACACTTTCTTCCGGGTTAACAGAATTTCTTACCCGGTCTTCTGGTTTTCGTGAACTTTAAATCATAATAAAATTTCGTCGATTTAAAATAAACCGATGACTTGGGACACCATAATATTCCAAGTGGCGACTCTAATCTAAATAAAAAATCTCATTTCGAATAATGTTACTTTAATTGGAAAAACACTCTATCCCTCGGGAAAAAGAAGGTGTGATAGCTCTGACGACTCTGCTGGGGAGAAGAACCCAGAATCTCTGGTTCAGGGTTCAGAATTCGAGCTTGTTAATGTGATCTATACTAGGTTTTCTTGATTTTTGATATCATTGTGTTTGTGGGCCTAATGTGCTAATTTTCACTCATTTACCGCTTTAATATTATTTGGACTTTATTTAAATATCTTCTTACGCCTCCCTTCTGAGTCTTCTAAATATGTGGTGCACACATACGCATGGCCCACTTTTCTTTTAGAGGTCGTACCAAATAGAACGAGGCTGAATCAGTAACTACGCTGGATAGACTTTTGTGCTCCCGGTACATTGCCCCTAACTCGTCTCGAGCTGTCTACTTGGGTAAGCAATGTCTAGAACACACCCCCAGGTTTAAACCTAGAATAACATAGCCTCATGTCGGATCCCTAGTAGGAAGGTTTGTTTGCATCACGTGCATTTGACTTTGGAGACTCAACACAGGGGTTGGGGTTGTCTTGGACAGGTGTACCCGGAACCAACTTGTCACGACCCAAATACCTAACTCGTCGTGATGGCACCTATCGTGGAACTAGGCAATCCGACACTTCCAATATTCTTTCAATATATAACAAAAATGAGTTAAGACAATTAAATTAACTGGAGGTTTACATAACAACGGGGTAAAACCCAAACACAAGTGCGGAATAAGAGTCCAGCATCGGGGTGTCTCAAAGTCATGATCATCTACAACCAATCTAGAATCAGAGTTTACAATAATCCGTGCCAAATGCCAAAAATAGAAAAGAAAAGATAGCAAGAAAGGAAAGACAAGGACTGCGGACGCCGACAACTACCTCGTAAGTCTCTGATAATCAAGCACGCACAAGATCAACACCCTCTATGACCGGTCTCACCTAGATCTGCATATGAATTGCAGGGTGTAGCGTGAGTACTACCAATTCGGTAAGTAATAGAAAAAAATAAGGAACTGAGAAGCAGTGACGAGCAATGCAAATATAGTTAATTACAGAAATTTTAGTAAAGAATAGACATGCTTCCAAATCTGGCAGTTTAAGTCAAATCAGTTCGTGCTCAAGTAAACCAGATATCAAAGTCTTCCAGAAATTTGCACAACGATGACAGATAACAACTAAGTGCAACAATAATTGAAAGAAAGTACAGCCTCTCAAGGCAACAATCACCTAACTCATCTCAACAGCTCCATCACTCGGCTCTTAACCCTCAATACTCACACTCAATATGTACATGCGCTCACTGGGGGGTGTACACACTCTGGAGGGGCTCCTTCTGCCCAAGCGCTATATCTTTGTGGCGTGCAGCCGGATCCAATATATATATATATATATAGCCACAAGTCTTGTTGTGGCGTGCAACCTGACCCAATATAGATAAATAGCCCCAAGGCATATTGCAGCGTGAAACCTGATCCAATGTATATAAATATCCTTAAGGCTCGTTGCGGTGTGCAAACCAATCCATATACACTCACATAGTTCACAGTTCGGCATCAGGCCCTATCTCAGTCACCAACCTCTCCAGTCCATCGAGCTCTCAGAAATCATATAAATCAGCCCAAACAGAGATATAACATGTATCAACAAGAAACAAGAAGATATGGAGGTGTGATACGCAGGTAAAATTATAACTTAGTGCAAAACAGCAAGTAGAAGCTATTCAACAAGTACACGACCTTAACGGGTCCCAGCAGTGATATCATAAGTCCTAACCAAGATTTCTAACATAAATTTCAGTCAAATTTCAATAAAACAGAGGGAACATGTAGTTAACAGTAAGCTATTCGACTTTATAGTCTCACGGGCGGACCAAGTCATAATCCCTTCGGTGCACACACACACGCCAGTCACCTAGCATGTGCCTCACCTCCAAAAGAATCACACGACACAATATTAAGGGTTTCTGTTGGTTGATTTCCCAATGCACACGCAAGTGTACGTGGTCGACAAGTAATATAGGAA
>ML301586.1:583-33830 GCA_005239505.1 Nicotiana paniculata
TTTCAAGGATAACCTGCTCTGATACCAATTGATGTTTTATACTTCAATACCACACAAGATGGGGGTGATTTGTGTGGTGTCCAATTTTTCGAGTGTTGTCTCAATAGAAGAACATGGTTCTTCTTGGTGTTCCAACTTCTACTAGTACGGAATAATAAATGCAGTAAAGTAAAAACACAGAGATTTTTATGTGGAAAACACCTGGCTCAAAAGATGAAAAAACCACGACCTACTCCTTAGTAGGATTTTCCCAAACTCTTCACTACAACTCTGAGCCAAACAGCATTTACAAAATAAACTCTCTTGTAAACCTATAGACTAACTCTAATCCCTTTGTAGCAACCTAGCCTCTAGCTAATTGCAACAAGCTTCAAGTTAACTCTAACTTGAACAATGTGTACCTATTACAACTGCTTCGAATAAAGCTGAAAGATACAATATCAAATCACCTACTACAACCAACTAGACTCGAAAGACAAACATATGGAACTGGTTCTTCTAGCTGGTCAGTAGCCTTTGTATCGCACAAGGATTCTGCTTGCAAAATTTCTCTGGTAATTTTGCCTTCAGTTCTTGCTTCAATTCTTTCTTTGTGCGAATGATTATTCAGTAGGAATACTTCAATATTATATAGCGCCATAAGTTGAGATGTTCTTGTTTAGTTCTAATGAAACTCTTCCTTGGTGGAAGAGTTTGTGTTTAACTCAACTTCCTTCCTTTATTTCTGTCCTTGCTGAACTCGAACTCTAACCCCTTATCAATTTGCACCTTTTCGCATTAGGAGACAACCTCTTAGTTCATGGATAATTCACATATCACATTTATCTCCTGTGCATGTACGGTTCTTGTGCCAATTAGTTCATTCGAGGTGTTTTCCCTGATGGACCTGGTTCAACTGGGTAGGCATTTTTCAATATTCAAAAACATGCAGTGACTTGGGTCAACAGCTCTTAATGCGAATCTGGGCGCGGACCTCGAAGGAAGTGTACGCAGAGAAGGTCGATTTGGTGGCCGAGGTACAAAGGGTGGAGGAGATGGAGGAGTCAGTCTCCAAGTAATATTCGATATACTATAGGCTCAACAAGCCACTATTGCACAACTACAAAATCAACATTGAACGACGAATGAGGTCGAACCGGAGCCGCCCGCCGGACCGAACCAGTACCAGAAAGGTCGAATGCCAGTGAATCGGGGACTGACTCTGTAATAATGAAGATGCTCGAGGAGCTCACCAAACGAATTGAATTGTGAGAGAAGAAAATTGAGGCAAATGATAAGAAAGTATAAACGTACAATTCCCGGGTGGATCAGATACCAGGGGCACCACCAATTTTGAAAGGAATGGATTCAAAGAATTTGTACATAAGTTGTTTCCTCCAAGTGCGGCTCTGAAGCCCATTCCTAAGAATTGGTATGCCAAAAATCCCTAAGTACAACGAGACCACCGATCCCAACGAGCATGTCACCTCATATAAATACGCCATCAAAGGTAACAAATTGGAAGATGATGAGATCGAGTTAGTTTTATTAAAGAAGTTCGGAGAGACTCTATCTAAGGGGGCAATGATTTGGTACCACAATCTACCACCAAATTCCATTGACTCATTCTCCATGCTTACGGATTCTTTCGTAAAAGAACACGCCGAGGCCATAAAGGTTGCAACAAGGAAATCAGACCTTTTAAAGGTAAAACAAAAGGATAATGAAATGCTTAGGGAGTTCGTGTCTTGGTTCTAAATGGAACGCATAGAGTTGCCACCAGTCACAGATGATTGGGTTGTTCAAGCTTTCACTCAGGGGTTGTACATAATCGGTACCAGATCGATAGCATCACGTCAACTGGAGAAAACTTGATTGAATATTCGGTGGTGACCTGGGCCAATGTACATAATCGGTACCAATAAAAGATCAGAGTCGAGGATGACTAGTTGGGAACTCCTTTAGGTTCCGTGTATCCGAACAGGCTCGCATATCCGAACAGGCCCGCAGGCAGAAATCAGAGAGATATCGCTAGGGAACCTCGATCGAACAGAGACTGATATTAGCCATACATCACAGATCGCAGGAACGGTGGTTCTGGATGCAATTCCACCTGAAACAATCGAATATATGATCGAGGACAGAGTTCTCGTGGACTTATGAGAAAAAGTGGTTTTCATAAGCATGACCATCCCACAAAGGCACCACGATTATTGGAGTATAACTTTAATATTGACGCATCAGGTATTGTATCGACAATTGGAAGAATCAAAGATACTAGGTGGCCCAGACCCATACAGACTGATCCTTCCCAAAGAAATCCCAATCTGATGTGCAAGTATCACCACACACATGGCCAGTGAACCGAGGATTGTGGCAACGAAGAGAAGAGGTAGCCCGTTTATTCAACAAGGGTCACCTTCGGGAGTTCTTAAGTGATCGAGCCAAAAACCATTTCATAGAAAGGGACGCAAACAAGAAAAATGGACAGGAAGAGCCTCAGCATGTGATCCATATAATCTTCGGCGAGGTCGATGTTCCACAAGGGCCCATATTCAAACGCACTAAAGTATCAATTAGTAGGGAAAAACCGACCCGAGATACGTGCCAGAAGTCACCGTATCATTCAACAATGAGGAAGCAGAAGGAATTTCTCAACCCCACAATGATGCTCTGGTAATTTCTATCTTTATGAATAAAGTTCAAATTAAGTGTGTTTTAGTAGATCCAGATAGCTCAGAAAATATCATCCGATCGATGGTCGTGGCACAGCTCGGCCTACAAGGTCGAACCATACCCACAGCTCGGATCCTGAATGGTTTCAACATGGCCAGAGAAACCACTAAAGGAGAGATTATCTTACCAGTGAACGTGGCTGGAACTATTCAAGAAGCCAAGTTCTATGTAATCGAGGGCGACATGAGGTACAACGCCCTACTCGAGAGGCTCTGGAGTCACAATATAAGGGCGGCCCCTTCAACTCTCCACCAAATGATGAAGTTCCCAACACAGGACGGGGTAAAAATGGTATATTGGGAGCAGCATGCTGCGAAATAAATGTTCGCGGTCGAAGAGGTAATACCGATACTAGTGCTTTCGACAGCAAAGGGATCGGAGGTCAAAGGAAAATAGGAGGCCAAATAGCAACCACAGTCACCAGCCCCGACTCAGTTGGAAAAACAGGGAGTGGAAGAGGAAGATGATGATAATTGGATCCCTCGATCCTTCATTATTCCCAAAGATGCGGATGCCACCACATTGACAGACGAGGAGCTGGAGCGGGTCATATTGATCGAGTACCTGCCTGATCGAAAGGTATACCTGGGAACGGGGTTAACCCCCGAACTCATGAAAAAACTCATCAAATTTCTTATTGATAATATGGATTGTTTTTCCTGGTCTCACTTAGATATGACAAGCATACCAACAATGCATCGATTAAGCCTAGACTCGAAGTTCAGGCCGGTAAAACAAAAGAGAAGGCCCCATTCCAAGGTAAAACATGCATTCATTATGGACGAGGTAACTAAACTTCTCAAAATAGGATCCATTCGGGAAGTAAAATAACCTGAATGGTTAGCAAACGTAGTTGTAGTCCCTAAAAGGGAAACAAACTTAAGATGTGTGTAGATTATAAATATTTAAACAAGGCGTGCCCCCAAAGAATCTTTTCCTCTGCCTAACATCAATCGCATGATTGATGCCACGGTCGGCCACGAAATCCTTAGTTTTCTCGACGCCTACTCTGGGTACAATCAAATTCAAATGAACCTGGAGGATCAGCAAAAGACTTCATTCATCACTAAGTATGGCACGTATTGTTATAACGTAATGCCTTTTGGGCTAAAAAATGGTAGTGCTACCTACCAATGCCTAGTAAATAAAATAATCGAAGAAAAAATAGGCAAGTCAATGGAGGTATATATTGACGATATGCTAGTTAACCCCCTGCGCGCAGAGGACCATTTGACACATTTGCAGGAAACCTTCAAGATACTAAGAAAATACAACATGAAGCTCAACCCCGAGAAATGTGCTTTCGGGGTCGGTTCGGTCAAGTTCCTCGGCTTTATAATGTCTAATCGGGGGATCGAGATCAACCCCGATAAAATCAAGGCGATCGAAGACATCACTGTCGTGGACAGTATTAAGGTCATGCAAAGACTGACATGACGGATAGCTGCCTTAGGTCGATTCATTTCGAGGTCTTTAGATTGAAGCCACAGGTTCTTGTCGATGCTCAAAAAGAAGAACGATTTTTCTTGGATCCCAGAATGTCAACAGGCGTTGGAAGAATTGAAGCGGTACATTTCAAGTCTGCCATTGCTTCACACTCCAAAAATAGACAAACAAATCTACCTTAACTTAGCAGTCTCAGAAGTAGCGGTAAGTGGTGTCCTAGTCCCAGAAGAGCAAGGTATGCAACTTCCCGTTTATTATATAAGTCGAACTTTAGGAGAAGCCAAAACCCGGAACCCGCACTTAGAAAAATTGGCACTTGCTATAATAAGCGCCTCTAGGAAACTAAAATCGTATTTTCAATGTCACCCAATATGTGTGATAACCACTTATCCTATTCATAATGTTTTACATAAGCCCAAGCTATTGGGCCTATTGGCCAAATGGGTCGTCGAACTCAGTGGGTATGATATCGAGTATCTACATCGAACAACCATGAAGTCTCAAATTTTTGTAGGCTTCGTGGCCGACTTCACGCCAGCCCTTGTACCCGAGGTCGAAAAAGAACTTTTGATAAAGTCGGGTACATCATCGGGGGAATGGACCCTTTTTACATACGGTGCTTCGAATGTGAAAGGGTCCGAGTTAGGCATCTTTTGAAGCCGCCCACGGGCAATACAATTAGGCAATCTATCAAAACTCCTAAATTAACTAATAATGAGGCCGAGTACGAGTCCATGATTGCAGGTCTCAAACTGGCTAAAAGCTTGGGAGCGGAAGTCATCGAGGCCAAATGCGACTCCTTACTAGTGGTAAACCAAGTCACCATAACCTTAAAAGTTCGAGGGATCGAATGCAGAGGTATTTGGATAAATTGCAAGTAACATTACATCATTTTAAAGAATGGACTTTGCAGCATGTACCTCGAGAGTAAAACAGCGAGGTAGATGCCATTGCAAATCTGGGATCATCAGTCGAAGACGACGAAATCAGCTCGGGGACTGTCGTACAACTCTTGAAGTCAGTGATCGAAGAAACTCATGCCGAAATAAACTCCATGAGCCTAACCTGGGATTGGAGGAATAAATGAGTATTTGAAAAACGGGAAGCTCCCATCGGACCCTAAGGAATCAAGGACTCTACGAACAAAAGTTGCTCGATTCACATTGACTGAAGATGTAACGTTATACAGGAGGACGTTCGATGGACCATTGGCAATATACTTGGGACCAGGGGACACCGATTATGTCCTATGAGAAGTTCACGAGGGTACTTGTGGGAACCACTCCGGTGCCGAATCACTAGTTCACAAGGTCATCAGAGCAGGATACTATTGGGCCAATACGGAGAAAAACACTAAAGAATTCGTTCAAAAATGCGATAAGTGCCAAAGGTATGCACCAATGATCCACCAACCCGGAGAGTAACTTCATTCAGTCTTATCCCCATGGTCGTTCATGAAATGGGGAATGGACATCATCGACCCTCTGCCATTGGCCCCAGGTAAAGCTAAATTCCTTTTTATTATGAATGACTATTTCTCTAAGTGGATTGAAGCACATAACTTCGAGAAAGTCAGAGAAAAAGAAGTTATAGACTTCATCTGGGATCACATCATATGCCGATTTGGGATACCTGCCGAAATCGTATGTGACAATGGAAAACAATTCACCGGCAGCAAATAACAAAGTTTCTCGAAGATCACAAGATAATAAGGATCCTATCGACACCGTATCATCCTAGTGGTAACGGACATGCTGAATCAACAAATAAGACCATCATTCGGAATCTAAAGAAGAGATTGAATGACGCGAAGGGAAAATGGAAATAAATTTTACCCGAAGTCCTTTGCGGATATCGAACAACGTCAAAATCCAGTACGGGGGCAACACCATTCTCCTTAGTCCTAGTGTCAGGTTTCGATACGCAACGGTAGATTCAAATCACGAGGCTATGAATACGAGCCTCGAGCTACTAGATGAAAAGCGGGAAACCGCCCTCGTCTGAATGACCGCACAAAAATAACGCATTGAAACCGAAGGACCAACCTTCGCCACTTTAGAATCGGGGACTTAGTTTCGAGGAAAGTCACCCTCAATACTCGAGACCCTAACAAAGGAAAACTCAGCCATAATTTGGAAGGATCGTATCAAGTCCTCGATATCGCCGGAAGGAGATCCTACAAGCTTGGCACGATAAACAGCAAGCAACTACCAAGTAATTGGAACATATCACTCCTCAAATGATGCTATTGTTGAGGTATGACCTTCTCCTTTTTCATTTACATTTTACACTAACTTAATTTCAGATGTTCGAGTGAAGGCATCGAAGTTCTTTCCAAGTAACACGATATTAAATCTTAAAGAACGGGTTGCACTCTTTTTCTGCTCGACCGGTTTTTATCCCCAATGGGTTTTTCCGGCAAGGTTTTTAACGAGGCAATCGTCGTTCATGCTAACTTAGAGTATCTGAGGTTTCTTTGCAATCAACTTCGAATACTGAGGGTCATCACCCTCGGATGTTATGTTTTCAAGGAAAATTCTTCATGTCAACAGGGTCTCGATAGGAAAACATTGTAAAGGACCCAACGGTCGAACGAACCGTGTCCATATAGATTACTCGAACCCTAGTGATAAAACATGTACGCATGTATGAACTATTGAAAGAAGAACTTTTCCTTACCAGATGTCGTTCCTTAATGAAATTTCTACTTTACAAGTTCTATACTTATGATTTCTTGTGAAAATCGGCTCAAGGGCGGAGTGCAATTGAACTTCGAACTATCAACCCCATACTCGAGGACTACCGTAAAAAAATTGACATGTTCGGATCATTAAACTTGAGACCATAAGACCTCAAAGAGGCAACCCTCGACTTTATAGGCCAAGGCACCCTACTCGGGGTCTAACACTTTGAACAAGTTCAAAATATTATTGGAAAAATAATCCCAAGAAACAGACCCAAAGGCTACGGCCAAACTAACGCGGCTCTAAGACGTCCGAATTCCACAATGAAAATAGGCCTTCAAATTCTTTTGTAAACCGCTTAAAAAGGCTACCCTAGGCAAAATAATTAAAGGGCTTCGATAATATCGGCCCTCGAAAAACTTTAAGAGGTATCGAACTGTTTAATACAAATTTGTGCTAAAGCACAGAAAGCAAAGGGTTTCGATAATGAAAAAACCCAACGGTTACAAACTTACTTCATGCTAAGGCATAACAAATTCCTATATGTTAAAAAAAATTTAAGCAGAAAAAGGGAAAAAACCATTCTTCTTAGGTCATATCGGCCCGATTCAAGAGCCTAAGGGCCATTATATTTTTGAGTTCGAGAGTCCATTCTCACTCAACTCAAACTTAAGGGTTTTACTACTTTGAGTTCGAGAAAGAGCTCACTCAACTACAAAGGCAGTATTAGTTGGGCTTCGGCCAAGTTGCCTAAAATCCGAAGTCTTAAACATATTATTCACAAGACATGAAGTATATCAAAATTTTGCAAGGCACAAGGAGAATTGAAATTACCACAAATCAAAAAGTAAGACGAAATTCAAAAAGGATTATTGTATATAAACGAAGGTATTTACAAAGGACCGACCAGGGTCCTACACAAAAAAAATAATAAAAGAAGAAAAGAAAAATACAAATGTCCTAGCTATGTTTGGGGGTGACTCCCTCCTCGGGGGGAAGCTTTTTCCTCGGGCCCCTCATCATTATTGGATCCGCTCTTGCTGCCGTCATCATCGTCATCTTCATCGTCAGAGGCCAGTAGCCTAGCATCGGCTTCATGCACCTTTGCCTGTGCTATCTCCTCAGAAAGGTCGAAACCTCGGGCATAGATCTCCTCGAGGGTCTCTCTCCGGGATTGACATTTATCAAGCTCGGCAGTCCATTATGCTCGATCGACAACCTCCCTTAATTGTGCTTGAGCAGATTCGGCATCAGCCAGATATATGGCTACCGTCTTATCAGCCTCGATTTTTGCTTTTTTAGCGCCAGCTTAGGCCTTTGAAAGTTCAGCTTCAAGATCTTCAACCCTCTTAGCCTGAACCAAGAAATTTTACTTTGCACTTCGAAGTTAGACTTCGACCGACGACAACTGGGCCAAGGCAGTTTCTTTCTCACCAGCAAGGCGGCCCATGCCTTCCTTCCACTTGTAGCAGTCATCATTCGCTCGAGCGACCTCCTCCCGGAATAGCTCGATCCTTTCGATCTTTTGATACAACTGTGACATGGAAACATTAGCTTCCGCCATTAAATCGAGCCCGTGGTTTTTCAAGAGAATCATTACCTGCTCGTTTAGCTCGGCTTCCTCCTTACGAGCTCTGGCCAAATCAGCTCAGAGGTCCCTGATCTCCTTTTACTTCTGCCCACGGAGAAGCTTGAGAGTGTTCCTCTCCTCTGAAAGCCTTTGGAGATCGGCCTCGCATTAGCTTAATTCGGACCGGGACTTAGAGAAAGACTGTATGGAAAAAGAAAAGAGTTAGACAGAAAAAAGAAAAAACAAAAGAGTGTTACACCAATAAAATTCAAAACTTACTCGGTTAAGAAGCGTTGGGCCTCTTCGAAGAGGTCGGATGCATCATTGAGATTGGAGGAACTCTCGACCCGGTAAAGCAATCCCGAAGAGGATCCTCCTCATTGGGGAGTCCGCCTATTTCGGGAGTCCTTATTGCCTGTGCATCCCTTATAGCCTCTTCGGAAAATGCAGGTAGAGATGGTGAGCGACCTGTTGTCACTACCCCAAGTGAGTCACTTGGGGCACTCTGTTCGGCTCTAGGGGTCTCGGGACCAGCTCCTTCTGGTATGATCGTCGTTCGACGAAAGGCATCCTCAATCTCAGATGATTCGGGGACTTTGCTCGAATCTTTCTTCAAAACTTCTTCAGTCCGAGGTAGGGCCTCATCAACCACCACCGATTTAGCGGCCTTGGTGGTCTCGACGGTTTTCCTCACTCAGGTCACCAGCGCATAGTCACCGCCTTCATCTTCATCTTCTTCTTCTTCCCTTAGCCTTTCGACTGACTCCAAAGTCAGAGGGATAATGTTCCCCTTGGGTTTCCGAACTTCTCTCTTTCTGGGGTTTTCCCCCTCGGGGGTCGAGGTCCCTTTCCTCTTATTGTCCTTCCCCGGCTTCGGAGCCAGGGCCATAGCTTCTTCCTTACTAGATGGAGGCTGCAGGGCCGCATCCTTGTTTAGGCCTGCACAGGAAGTAGCTAAGTAAGTAAAAAAGAAATATCGCCAATACACCAGATATATGAAAGAGGAAACTTGCCATGGTTCTTTGCCTCCCATTGGCCTTTTGCCAAACCGCACCAGCAGCGTTCAACATAAGTAGAGGTCGAAGCCAGCTTTCGGACCCAGCTCTCGAGGTCGGAAATCGCTCGAGGCATCCAAGCAACCGATGCATGACAAAAGAAAATATTAGATAAAACAGAAAAGCAGAAAGAAGCATGGAAATCGACAAGTGAAAATGCACTTATGTTTCGAGTTCCATATCTTAGGAAATGGCATCTTCTCCTTCGGGATGAGATTGATGGTCCTCACCCGAACAAATCGGCCTATCCAACCTCGGTCTTTATCCTCGTTAATTACTCATTTCAAATCATTTTCTCAAATCCATTAAAAATATGCATCAATTAATATGGGAATTATGGGGTACGTGAACTCATGATCTTTCTGTAAGATTAGATATTTTATATACATATTTTCTAAAATTGGTATAATACTAACTGTTGGCACCCATGTTTAAAACAGATTGAATAGTGCACTTGATTAAGTTGTTGAGTTATTTACCGAGAAGAATAGGAATCAATTCTCACTTAGGGCCCGTTTGGACATAAAATTTAGTAGAAGATTTTTCTAAAAAAATTTTACTTTTTTCGAAATCAGCGTTTGTTTATAAAATTTCCAATTTTACTTGAAAATGCATTTTGAAAATTTTAAAAAATTTGAAAAACTATAAAAAATTATTTTTCAAAATTTTCACTCAAATCACTCACAAAACTTCAAAAATAATCCATACTGACATTTATGTCCAAACACCTACTTAGATAAAAAAAAAATTCTCATTTATTTAGTAGTGCACCCATTTATTGTTTGCTAGCTGTTAGTACTCCACAGAGTAGAATAATGTATGAAAACAAGTTGGTCATAAATAGAGTCGTACACACACATGGCCAGTGATTCTTCTGTCAGTCGTCCTCCCCAATATAATCTATCCCAATATTTTACTGTAAATGAACGGCCTTAACATTACAGGCTCCCTGGCCAAGAAATCTTGCTACTGTTGAGACTTAATAAGTCTGCTCAATGCGACATTAATAAACAATCTTCTGATCAATTTGCACATGGTAAGTATCCAACTTTAAAATCAGCCGCCATTTTGTTTTAGACAGAAACTACATGTAGTAGTAACATGGGGATGACTACTACATTTCTGATTTCCTCCATTTAATGTGTTTTACCTTCGTTTTTAATAATCTATTTCATAAAAAGTTGGAAAATATTTCCCTCCTAATTTTTCAATTTTAACATTCTAATTTATCTTAATTGTATTTTTTTTTATCTGAATGACATGTTATATTTTAACTATAAAACTCAAAGACAATTTTTGATATGTTATAGGAACACCTTTAGCTTAATAGCAAGCTTTATAGCCTGTTTGACCAAGTTTTTTTTGGAGCAAAAAGTACTTATATTTTTGCCAAAAGCACTTTTGGTCAAAAATTGAGGTGTTTGGTCAAGCTTTTGGAAGGAAAAAAAAGTGTTTTTGAGGAGAAACAGAAGCAGTTTTTGAGAAACAGAAAAAAGTAGCTTCTTTCCAAAAGCACTTTTGAGAAAATACACTTAGAAGCAGTTTTCAAAAGTTTGGCCAAACATTAATTACTATTCAAAAGTGTTTTTCAAATTAATTAACCAAACACAAAATGCTTCTCACCAAAAATATTTTTTTTAAAAGTACTGATTTTAGAAGCTTGGCCAAACAGGCTATTAATTTTTTCTAAACAATTCTTAAATTCATGCCAAACTAAATTAAGATACATAAAATGAAATGAAGAGAGCCTTCCGTCTATCCCCGTTCGCGATACACTTTATTTTGTACTACTCAAAAAAAAATATCATTTTTCTATATTTAAAAACAATTTAACTTGTAAATTTTCATTTTACAAAATCTTTTCTTTTAGTCCATAAATGTCCCAAAAAAAAAAAAAAAAACCTTTCTTTTACAAACCCGTCTCCAACTAAAAGTGTCACATAAATTAAGTTGTAAAATGTAATAATTTTGGAGTATTAATAGTAATATAGGAGAATGTGTTGCTTTCGTAACATACTTGTTTTATTAATTATACATTCAGACCTCTATCTCCTCGTGCATAGGCACAGCGTAAAACAGCATATTCTTGGAGGAATCTACCACACATACAGCTATGCGATCTCAGGGATACTTCGAGATTCCACTTTATTATACCTTTTGTGGCTGATTATTTTAATTCCCTATAGTCAAACCTGCCATAAGCTTTTTCTTTTTAGTTATAATTATAATATGAGTGCTCGCTTTGGCCTTTAAGAGGAAGGAATATGCGGCCCCTGTGGTGATTACTGATAAAGACACTTCCTTAATTTAGTTGATGCCCTGTTCTTATTAGCTTTCTTAGGAAAGGTGATTAGTATATTTCCTCTAGTTCCGTATATTAGTCGTCTAGCTAGATAAATATAATTTTTTTTAAATATTTAACAGTTTAAGAAATCAACAAGTATTTGTTATTAGCACAAAAAAGAAAAAAACAAGTATGTTATTACCAAATAATCACCTTTATTGTTTGTTAACTAAATGAGACATTTAAGAGAGGATAAATGATAGTTTAGACAAATACAGATCTTATGGTTAACGTTATTAAGCTAGAATTTAGACTATAGATTTGGTTGAAACTTGAATTTTTTTTTAAAAGAATTATGTTGAAAAATAACTTTTAGAAGCTGAAGTTATGTTTGGACATGTGTGTTTTATGAGAAAAAATTGGAATTTTGTGAGTCGAAGAAAAATTTTCACCCCAAAATTATCGTAAACCAGTCTTGGGAACTTGAAATTTTGTTTCAATATTTTTTCCAAAAATTGATGATATTCCTTCAAAAAAGGAACATATTTAGTCTGAATCCTTTATTTGTTCGAAGAAGCAGTAAAGTGTTGAATGGTTCGCATGTGCCTTTATGGTAATGTCACAATTCAAAATCCAATTAGTCGTGATGGCACATAATTCAACCCGCTAGGTAAGTCAATTAGTAATCAATTCAAATGAGATTTACTAAGAAAATAAATGATGAAATAATTAAACTTTTATACAAATTCTCAAGGACAAGTAATACAAATCATGAGCTCCTAAGACTCAGAGTTTACAAAGCTGGTATGAAATAAATACATCTGTTCGAAATACATAAGCAGATTTATAAATCTAAAGCTACCAAGAACAAGAGGCAGCTATGACCTAAACGCAGGCGTTAGATCTTAGTAAATTTCAATGATGTAAAATAACTGATTACTCCCTTATGCAGGAAAAGATTATGAGCAATAAAATGGAGGAAATGAATCCAACGAAAAAGGAAAGAGAAGCGGACAAATCAATCAAAGAAGATAGCAAAATCAATTAAAAGAGTTATTATAGGAAGGATCTAGATCAAAGGAGATTACGGGCACGAAATCATCCGCTAAAGATTCTCCCACATAATGATGTCAATCGAAGGCGTCAATCAAAGGATTTGCAATGAGAATACTCTCTCAATTAAGGAAGAAATCACTCAAACCCGTGAGTCAAGACAAGTCAGCAGAAGAATCAATCTCGGAAAGAATTAATCTACGAGTACATCTGAATACAACTCCCTTGGGTTCACAATCTCTTAAAAAGATGTATATGACTTGAAGACCTCGAGAAGTATAAAAACCTACTGCACTAGCTTTAGAATGACATACTTTGATCAAACCAACTTCAATCTCTTTGCGCTACTTCAAACAAAATACTGTAATCTACTTTAGATTCCTTGTGTAACAAAGAAGAGGAGAGAGAGAGAAAAAAGAACACTGGTAAGGCATTGCAGCAATTATAGAGAGAAGAATGAGTGTCATAAGTTGTTGGTGTATAACAACATCAACTCATTTGTACTAAGCTACTTCATACTTGAAAGAGATCGCCCTTGCAACCCAAGGGGACTGGACGTAGGATTCATTCTGAATTCGAATCAGTATAAAATATATTGTGTCATTTACTTTTTGCAATTTATCTTTAACATTCTATTCCTGAAAAGTCCAGTCGACTAGAACTCAAATTAGTCGACTACCTCGAAAAAGAAAAGTAAAATTATAATTCACCCCCACCCTCTTGCACTTTCAATTGGACTTGCTATTACAGTGAATGATAGCTTTGATTGCCTCAAGGAAGCAGTTTGCAACACCCTTACCTACTTTCTACGTCGCTGATGTTTGGTTGTTTAAGACAATTTTCTTTTTGCCTTGTTTTTGTGACTGCTGTTTCAGTCATAAGGTGTATTCTTAGGACAAATACTTTTTATTTCTATGCTTTTATTTTATTTTTGTTGATGACAAAGGGGGAGAAATAGTAAGCAAGCTTAAGGCATGTGGTTCTATGTATTTCCTACTTCTGTGTTCTGTATTTTGTTCTCTATTTTAAACTTGCAGGTGCATCATACAGTATACAACTGAGGGGGAGTTGACTACAAATGAGGGGAACGAGGCACAACAGAATGTCCAACTGAGGGGGAGTCGACTAGACACATCTACCAAGAAACGCGGATTAAAGTAGAGTTGACTACAACACACTCAAGGCGGTTGATCAATAAGGAAGTATTTTCATAGTTATTTTGTCATTATAAAAACGGAGGTGATTGTTAGATTCCAGTAAATTTCAATGATACAAAATAATCAATTATTCGCAATGTACAGAAAAAGATTCTAAACAATAAAATGGATGAAATGAATCCAACAAAAAAGGAAAGAGAAACAGATAAATCAATCAAAGAAGATAGCAAAATTAATTAAAAGACTTATTATAGGAAGGATCTAAATCAAAGGAGATTAGGGGCACTAAATCATCCGCTAAATATTCTCCCACATAATGACGTCAATCAAAAGACATCAATCAAGGGAATTGGCAGCGGGAATTGTTGATACCTAATTTTGCCTTCATATTTTTCAAATAGTATATATAATTTTAAAATATCATTTTGTATCATTACTTAATTTTCAAGAGCTATACAAGTATTTTTTATACTTTTTCATAATTTTAAAGATTTAAAATTGATTTTCTTACATTTAAATTACTCGAATACTTATTAATTATTCCTTCAAATTATTTTCTGATGACTTAATCATCCAAATTTATTATTTAAATCCACATATAGGTTTCATAATATATTTACCTCAGTTTATATAATTATATTTGTATTTTTAGGCTATTCACATAATTTTGCAATAATAACCTATTTGCTATGCATAATCACATTTTTTCCACATTATTTGTGCCGAATAGAATTTTTATATTTTATAATATTAAATTACTATTTTTAATCACTTTATTATACAAGTAATATTTTATTTTCTATTAAATATTTTTATAAATTATTTTATTAGCAATTTTCGTGTATTTAATTTACAGCCGAATACAAGGCTAATTTAGGACCAAAATTAATGGCCTAAACACCCTAAACCTTAGCCCAATCGACCCTGGCACAAACTAAATGATCCTTTAAATTATAACCCGGTCATGACCCGTTCCACGACCCGCCCCGCTTCTCCTCTAATCCTGGCCATTAATCTCAAATGATCAACGACCCACAGCCCCCGCCTTATTTTTATTACCCAAACCATTGAAACCCTAACCTATTACCTCCCAAACGGCCGCCCCAAAACACTCTCAAACCCCCTTTCTCTTCTAAGAAAGCCTAGCAGTCGCCTCCCCTAATCTTCTCCTATTCCGACCCAAATATGAAACCATTTCGTGATTAATTTACCTTATTTGTAATACCTCGCTATTATGTACGCGTCTGTGGAATTACTTGAGTACTTCCTCAATTTTGGCAAGTGTGGCATTCAGAGATCGGAATAGATCGACTCTGGTTCTGTGGGGATTTGGACAATGTCTCGTCTATGAATCATACAAGGAAGGATCCTTGATTCTTGGATCGATTCTCATACGTTTGGACCCAACTAGGGTTTGAGAATCTCCTTCTCCTTTGCGGATTTTGATTGCAATGTGATATATTATTTCCTTGTTTGTGTTTGACTAATAATTTTCCATTTTCATCTGCTTAATTTGAACACTATATAAACCCCTTCCCATTTTTCCCTTTGGACAGACCTTAATCACTGGAAAATTGCTACTACTCTCTTATTCTTACTCATCTTTTACTACTCTGAGGCTCAATTTCTTGGCCGGCTGAAAGCCAAGGCAATCAGAATTTAATTATCGAACCTTTCTCAGTGTGAGCACTACCCGGGGTTCATTCGAAACCCTTGGGAACTCTGACATACTGAGAATCTCAGGTTCTACTGTTCGTTTTTTTATTGACATTGAGGTATTGCTGAAATTATTCTTCGTATCTACTTGTTCATTCATCTGTAACTGTAAGCACCTATGGCTCTTTCAATTTCATTCATTTCCATTTGAACTTCCTGCTCTGCACGTCTATGTCTCTGGGATTTTTATGAATGAACATGATATTGTATACTTTGAAACTCTTCTTGAGGCTCCATGCTTTCTAATAATTGAATCTGCCTATTTATTGTGTTGATTTTGTTTCTTGAGTCTGTTTGTTCTAATGTATATTTTTAATGCTTATTATCGTTGTTTATTCTGAGTTTAGCTTCTTGCCTTGTTCTGTACTCTTGTCAAGAGTCGAGTCATGCCCAAAACCTATTCTAATTCTTGCTGAATCATTCCTGTGTAACCTAGTACTTTTCTAGAGTTAACTTCTGACCATGTTAACTGGGCCAAACCTACTTTCCCTGCTACTTGTAAACTAATGTATGTTCCCTGCCCTACCTTGTGTCTTTGTAATCAAGCCTAGTGCAGGCTAGTTTTGTTAACCTATATTCGACATATCATTGCCCATTATGAGTCCTGGTACTATTTAAAAACCCTCGTGTATGATTTATAATGTTAAAGCCTCCATGACTAGCTGAGTGGATTGCTACAGACTATGTTCATCATCCTGTTTGTTATTGATCATATTTGAACCAGACCGTCATGCTATAAATCTTACTCGTTTTGTTTGTGATTCTGCAAGATTCCCATGTCAAGATTGTATTTAATTTGATCTTAGATCATATTGTCTCTTGAAAGTCTATTTGAGATTGCCTGTTAGTTTTTGATGTTCCATTCTGAAATTCTAGCCTCTTATGCATATAACTCTGTGTGATCTCATATACCTGCTCTGGTTTAAACTATTGTTAGTTGTGGTCTTAAGAACTAAATGTGTGGACTTCAAGTGATTTGATTAACTTATGTATAATTTGTTATTTATGTGGTTAAATTTGGCATTGCTGGGTAAGATAGTTTTCCCCTCCAAACTTGGTATGAGTGTGTGTTCGAGTCATGCAGCTGATACACTCTAATATCTTGGGGTGTCCCCATACTTGGGTTTACTATTTTGTGTGAAGAATGAGATCACTGAAGACCTCAAAGTTGTTGGGTTATTCCTCTTTGGCCTTGCCCTGCTTATTGGGCCTATACTCATTTAGCTTGTAGTATTCGAGCATGTATTCTTTATTTTGGGTCTGTAATAACAAATAATTGGGACATTAGTGAAATTGGGGGAATGGCTGTTCTTTACTTTTGTATGAAGGGTAGAAAAAATGTCTATAGGGCCTTCTTGCTTCATTCGCTATCATGTTCAACCTGCTCTACTTCTGCACACTAATAGTAATCATGTCTATAATAATTGCACACGCCTCATCAAATTTGTCTAATACGCGTACATTATCTCAAGCATGTCATTAATCGCCATATTTGATCTCCATGTTATTGTTGTGTGTTTAGAAGCATGCCTATAGGATGTGTTATACGCTTTCGTTAACCTAGATATCATGCCCATCGGACTTCAATAGTTAATTGATCAAATTGCTTTATTACTTTGGTATGTTTCCCATCTAGATATCATGACTATAGGACATTAATCTCTTAAGAAACTGCTTCTACTATTTTATTACGCTCTTACCTAAATAGCATGCTTATAGGAATAAGTATGATAACTACAAGTTCAAATATCAACTGTTGGGAAATCTTGCCTATATAACACTGTTATCTGCCTAGAAAGCATGTCTACAGGATCAAATGCTAGTAATCTCAGTCTCTAATAGATTTCAATGCCTATTACGCGAACAATTAGAAACCATACCTATAAGACTTGTAATGCTCTAATATGCCCATACGTTAGTCCAGAAACTGCATCACTGCATGTATAATACTGGAATCATATAGAGATCATACCTATAGGATGTAAGGACTCCAAGTCTTAATTTTGAAACGTTCTGCCTAATAACATAAATCAGTCTGCGTGTTTTCTCATTTATGTGTGGAGGTTATTTAAGCCTTTTATTGCAATTATATGCAGTCCTATCTGTTTTTGGTTGTCGCCTAGTTTTATCATTTTGAGCCCCCTGAGTTGAGTCTAGAACTACTAATAGTAGGTCAAAAGCCTCCTGGACCATAGGCATGGGACGAGTAGTGCACACATAGGGTACGACTTACAAAATAAATTAGAATGCCTTTAAGTAAACAAATTCAACGTAGTAATCGAGTAGCAGGGGATGATAGTCTGTGCCTGCTGAATAATATGAGCAACCCCTACCTAAAGGGAGTTTCAAAGCATTATTTATGTTTCACGGGTGATCCTTTAGGCTAAAAACTTAGAACCCCCCCCCCTTTTATTCGGTGTGCATGTTATCCATACGTAACATAGATCAACATGGTTTGTACATACGTAGTCATTAAGACTTGTCTTGATCTTCATGTGCTTTAATAAGACCCTACGACTTCTGAACTTCCCTGCTATTTATTTGATCACCTAGCTTAACTATATAATCCACATAGTCTAAAGTGTGGCCAACCTACAGTTGCGGACCTCGAAGAGTGCCTAACACCTTCTCTTTGAGGTAATTTAAGACCTTACCCGATCTTTGGTGGTGTTGACTAGTCAAATAGAGTTATTTGCAAATAGGTGCCCTAACGCACCTCAAAATTGTTAGGTGGCGACTATTCTCTTTTAATACCTCCTTTAAAAGATTTATCACACGTCGAAACCCGCTTCCGCGAGAAAACGGGGTGCGACATGAATACTCTCTCATTTAAGGAAGAAATCACTCAAACCCGCAAGAGATCACCCTCGCAACCCAAGGGGGCTGGACGTAGGATTCACTCTGAATTCAAACCAGTATAGAAACATACTGTGTCATTTACTTTTTGCAATTTATCTGTTACATTTTATTCCTAAAAGATCTAGTCGACTAGAACTCAAATTAGTCGATTACCTCGAAAAAGAAAAAAAAACAATTCCTCCCCCCCCTGCACTTTCAACAGGTACATCTTCAATGCCAACTGCCGCCATACACAACAACATCAGCTCCAAAATCTGCAAGCAAGGTGCAGACGTGTAGTATGAGTACAAATAACCCCATGTACTCAATAAGTAAGAAACTTAACCTTAGGTTGAAAGCAACGACGAGCTTGGACAACGGTCAGAGTCTAACACCAATAACCAAGAATAACTCGTAACAATATAATAAAAGCAGCACAAGTAATAACTCAAAGATATGATGCTCATCTCGTTCACAGTTACAGAAAATAGGCATGCTTTTCAGGTATAACAGTGTAGCCCAAGTCTTTCACCGAAATCACCAAAATATGAGTATATCAGAAAAACTGATTTTCCCAAAAATCGTCAACAATAGATAAGATGTTTGATCATCAGATAGCATGAGGAAAGTACATCTCTATGCCTAATGTCAATATGCATGAGAAGTCATGAATGTCACAATACCGTATAGCATGAGAAAATGCATCTCTATGCCTACATGCCAATTATGCATGTCAACGTAATGCATCACAGTGATAAACCCATGTACTCACACTCTCGGAGTACTCTATCTCACGGTCCCACGCTCAATCACTCCACACTTGACACTCGGTACCTGCGCTCACTACTGGTATGTCAGACTCTAGAGGGACGGATCATGCTCAAGAACTAATATAAGCCAACATGGCCTGCTGCGGCATGCAGCCCAATCTCATCATGAATTAATAAAACATGATGCGACGTGCAACCCGATCCCATCATGAATCAATAAAACTTGATGCGTCGTACAACCAGATCCCATCATGAATTAACAAAACTTGTTGCGGCGTGCAGTCCAATCCCATCAATATCACTCATAACCCGGTCCTCAGGCCCCAACTCAATCATCAATCTCTCCAGTCTCTAGGGCTCACAAATCTCATGTCAATCGGCCCAAACAATGATAACATGGTGTGACAACAAATAAAACAAAAATGCAGATATGATATGCAAATGAATGAATATGACTGAGTATGTAATTGCAATTTAAGAAAATAACTCAACAGTAAAAATGACTCAGTGGGTCCCAATAGAATAAGTATATAGCCTAAACATGATTTATGACATGGATCGCAACTCAATTACTCTAACACGTAGGAATTTCATGGATAGAAATAAGATTAGATAACTACACAGTACCACATAATCAATCGAGTCACAATTTTTGTGATGTACGCCCACATGCCCGTCACCTAGCAGGTGTGTCACCTCAACAACAACCACATAACACGTATTTAAGGGATTCATACCTTAGCACTAAGTTTAGAAGTGTTACTTACCTCGAACAAACCAAATCCAATACCGAGCAAGCCAAATAATGCTCTAGACATTCCATCCCGCGCGTACCGACATTCGAATGCTCGAAACTAACCAAAAGAAATTCAAGAGCATCAAATAATGCCAAAGGAAACAAACTCAATCGATAAAGGTAGAATTTTTAGTCAAAATTCCAAAGTCAATCAAAAAGTTAAACTCGGGCCCGCACCTCGGAACCCGACAAAACTCACAAAATTGATAACCCATTCAATTGCGAGTCCAACCATACTAGTTTTACTCAAATCCGACTTTGAATCGATGTTCAAAATTCAAAAATTCACTTTATAAAAATTTAAACAAAACCCCCTAATTTCTCTTTAAAAATCATCAATCAAATGCCAAAATCAAAGATGGATTCATGAAATATAATCAAAACTGAGTAGAAACACTTACCCCTATCCATATAGTGAAACTCGCCTTAAAAATTGCCTCAATCCGAGCTCCATAGCTCAAAATATGCTAAAATATCTAAAACATTCGAAATAGAGTACTTTATACATTGTTCCAAAGGTATCCTTCGCGATCGCGATTACAAAATTTTTCAAGACAATTTTTACCCTATGCAATCGCGGCTATTTCCCCGCGGTCGCGATGAACAAACTTCCATTAATCCTTCCCAAACTCTTTTTAAACAACATGTAATGTATCAGCCATAACTTTTTGTACATAATCCAAATGACAAACGGTTTGATTTCTGAAAATTTAGATACAAAGGGGTTACAACTTTAATTTTTGGATCATCTCTAAATTCCTTATAGATTGGAAGATATAAGCTTCCAAAGTCGTGATAAGGCTTCCTCGATCGCGATTCACAGTGCCCAAACAACAAATTTGCTCTTCTCGAACGCGATCCAAAGTCCGCGTTCACGATGCACACCCCTGTGGCCAAAAACCCGGAGCTAAAAATGGCCTAGAAATGGTCCAAAACCATCCCAAAACTCACCTGAGCCCCTCGGGACCCCGTTCGAACATACCAACAAGTCCCAAAACATAACACGAACATATTCGATGCCTCAAATCACACATAACAATATCAAAACCACGAATCATCGATCAAGATCAATCTCTTAAGTTCACAAACTTCAAACTTCGAACCAAGCGTCCGATTCAAGCCTAACCAATGCGTAATGAACCCAAATTTTGCATACAAGTTCCAAATGACATAAATAACCTAGCCCAACTCCCGAAATAATAATTCAAACCCGAAAACATCAAAGTCAACTTTCGGTCAAACTTATGAACATTCTAAACCTTCAAATTTCCAACTTTCGCCAATTAGTGCCGAACCTTCTAGAAATATCTAAATGCAAATCCCGTCGTACGTCCAAGCCCAAAATCACCATCCAGACCTAACAGAACCATCAAAACTCCGATCTGAGGTCAAGTACTAAAAAATCAAAGTTGGTCAACTCTTCCAACTTAAAGCTTCATAATTGAGAATCATTCTTCCAAATCAATTCTGAATCACCTGAAACCCAAAACTGACAATTCACACAAGTCATAATAAATCATACGAAGTTACTCAAGACTTTAAATAGCTGAACGAATTGCAAATACTCAAGATAACCGGTCGGGACGTTGCAGTTAATTAATGCAATAAGTTTGTTTTTCTTTTAATAATGAGCATCTTTATATAACAGAATTATAAGTGATTTAGAGAACGACAAGCAGGGAGTCATATATAGTTGATGGCTTGCATGTGCCCTTAGATTTGTTAAATCGCATGTTTTTATTGCGTACAGAAATGAAAAACGAAGAAAGTGATTATTTGGCTTCTCCTGCTAGTGTGCTAATTTTGCATTTTTTCTTCGTTTGGTTAGCCAGCCAGATATTATTCCCTCCGTTCCAGCTTACGTGAATCTATTTTTTTTTTGGGTCCGTTCTGAAAAAATTGATCCCTTTTTAAATTTGAAAACAGTTTTACTTAAACTTACAATTCTATCCTCGATGAGAAGTTTTTATAACCGCATAAATACTCTGACCCTTTTTAACTTGTTTAAGATCACATATTCCAAAATTTTTATTTTTTTCTTAAAATTCGTACCCAATCTAATAAGTTTACATTAATTGGAGGAAGTACATTTTTAAACCCAGGGTTGTCGTTATAGTTTTCCCATTTGGAAAGCTCCTTTGCTCAGCTGTCACTGTCCCACTCCATTTGCTCTGTACTTTTTCCTTCGCTTTTCGGAAGGTTGTCATAGGAGAAACTATCAAAATGGAAAATTCCGTATTTCCATATGGTAGTGGTAGGATCATGGATGATGGTTCCTTTTCAAACTAAAGAACTTTAAGCCTATTTCTACGAAGTATTTATTTTATTTACATAAAAAATGTACATAACTTAAGCTGTTCGATAAAAGAAATTCAATCAAAATTATTAACTTGTAATCATTGTAAATATTTATAAATTTAAAATTCTAGATCGTGTATTGCTAGCATGCTTTCACCTATATCCGTAGCTAAAGACAAGGAGCTAAGTCCAAGATAAGTATGCATATTGTTCAAATGTTTTCCTTAAAAGAGAAAGAAATAAGAGCATGAAGTTCAGTTGTGGTTCTTTGCTGTCTCGCTGTGCAACTGTAACACTTCATACTTTAGACATAGTTTTATATTGGCAAAATACAAGAGCGATATTGAGTATATAAGTTAATAAGTTTTAGACTTTAGTGACGCGTTTTAAATCCGTGAGAGTCTAGGCCCAGAGCAGACAATATTATTAGCGGGATTGGCTGTTACAGATGGTATCAAAATTACTCTTGTGTCAGCCTTTTCGATGGTGGGTCAGAGTTCAACTGAGTTTAGACAAATCCCATGCGGTGGGGCAAACCTCAGCGAGGACGCTGAATCCATTAGAAGGGGTGTATGTAACACCCCAAACTTTAGACAGAGTCCCACATTAGCAAAACGCAAGAGAGATGTTGGGTATATAAATTAACAAATCATAAACTCTAATGACACATTTTAAATTCGTGAGGCCTAGGCACATAGCAAAAAATATCACCAGTAGGCTGAGCTGTTACAGAAATGAAGTAAATAAATGAGCATCAACAATAAGTTGCACGTGCATGCTGACTCGAAAATATTGAGTTGTTGCTTCTTGTGGTATATAATCTATTTACGTGTAAATTTGAGATTTTGCTGAAATACCATTCGATTGGTGTACCATAGTGTAATTAATAGGGTGGAATACATATAATTTCTATGTGGTAATATCTCATGTTTGAATATATATAAACTTATTTTTGACTCTTTCAACAGTTCATTTTCGTGCTGAAATGGGTTTAAAGGGGAACTAAGTTCTGCGCTTATACATACATTCAAAACAAGAGAAGAATTGAAGGGTTTGGGGGACCATCGCGAATGAAATAATTTTTTTTACAATAACACAACAATATACTAATACTTTATTTGAGATACATAATTTAACTACAATGAAGTAAAATTTAGGATAAAACTAATATGCGAGCTCTAGCAAGCCCTTGGATTTACAGGAAAAAATATAATGCAAACATCATATAAGAGTAAATTGCGTGTACATATATATGTAAAACGTTTCTAGAAATTAGGACCAATCTTATGGTTGTGAGAAGAATGACCAATACCGGGGCTGTGTCCTGTGGCCTCGCGATCATCTCCTTCAACTGTACTGGAAGTGTCTCCAATTAGTGTCTTTGGTTGCTGGGAATTATTTGGTTTAGGGCCTTTAGAGGAATGTCCCATACCAGGGCTATTACCTGTTTCTGTAGTTCGGAAATTATTACCTGAATTAATTACAACAACTGAAGTTTGGTCCAGTGATGTTGGTGCGGGATATTGTCTTCCTTCAGTGAATAGAACATGATGGCATGCAATTATTGCAATAAAAATAGTACTAGAACAAAAATGTTGGATACAAGCCATAACAAGATAGGGTAAGAGAAATTTTCTGAAGAGTTTTGCTAATTAATATGAAAAATGGTTGTAAGAATATTTCCTATATATCTCTTTTGTTTGTGAGGGAAACACACTTGAAGGAAAGAGGGGATTAATTTGAGTGAAGATATATTTTCCCTCGTCCATTTCTTTGTGTGTATATATAGGCATAGGATACACACACTACATTGTAAGGATCTTAATATTTCATAACTAGTTAATTTAAAAGTAGTCTCTTAATGGCAACATCAATTTGGATGGTTTATGGACCTTCAAAATATTACGAATTGCTTTTTAATTACTACTTGTTTAGTATACTGGCTCTTCTAAATAAAGATCTTTAATATAATCATGTGTTGCCATTTTCTAGTCATATATGCAGCATTGGAGTTCTCGCAGTGTGAATTAAGTACGTATGAGTTATTATAGTCTTTGGCTCAACTAAGCCCTCTCGGGGACTTTTTTGAAGAGAAACCTTATGTAAATACAATGGAATAAGGTTTGATCCTATTCATGGAGATTCAGTAACTATTCCAAAAATAAAAAGTTCGATACAATTTGTAAAATAATTTTATAGTATCCTAGGGGCGGCCCGTCCATAAAGCAGGTAAAGCAACTGCTTTAGGCCCCACATTTGTGGAGGCCTCATTTTTTTACACCTAATAGGTTATATATAATTTTTTTTTTAAATTATGTAAAGTGAAAAAGTTTGATTTCTTTATTTGTTGGATTGGCAATTGCTTTGACTTCTGCCAAGGAAATTGCATTTGAAATTAATATCGAACCCGAGTTTTATAAGAAACGTGTATACAGTCAAACCTCTCTATAAGAGCCTTGTTTGTTCCGTATATTTTTGTATGTTATAGCGAAGTGTTTTTATAGAGAACATACATAACATAAAAATTGGTTCCGAAAAAGCTTGGCTTTTATAGAGAAGTGTGGTTATGTAGGGATGTTGTTACAGAGAGGCCTGACTGCATAAAGGAACAAACAATTTGAGGAGAATGTTAATAGGGAAATCTCAAAATTTCTCCGAGAGTCCTTTAAAGTTGATTACTTTTTATACATACTCCTCTGGTCCATAATAAATGACTTTTTAACCTTTGTTGCGCCCCTTAAGAAAATATTGACACCTCGAACAAAAATGTATGTTGACTGAATTATCCTTATTAAAATTTATATGTTGTTAACTTGACACATTGAGATATGTAAATAGGGAAAATTTAAAAAAAAATAAAGTTAAATCCTTCTCGATTATATAAAAGGACTCTTATTTTTTACCAAAATAAAAACCAAAAAAGTCACTTATTATGGATCGGAGAGAGTAGCAGACAGGGTTATTTTTCACTTTAAAATAGATTTGAACAATTAGAAGAATATGAAAATATTTTTGGTTTTCTATTTAGCGGTATAAACTGAGATCACTAGTTGATTGATGTTCAGGTAAAAATGCATATATTTAACCATTGTTGCCTCATGTTATAGTACTTTTAATCGTCATTTGAGTATTAATTATATTATATTTTAACTGTGTAGGAATAATGCAAAGTAAAGATGAAAAGATTTGGAGCAAAATTGGATAAAACACGAAAGAAAAAGAAAAGAAAAGAAAAGAAAATTATATTAATAAAATAAGGGAGGACACCCTTTGTTCTTTGTCCCCCAAGCGGAGTCAAAAGAAAGATGTAACAAGGCAATTGTATTCAAATGGAATGATGAAAATAATGCAGCAAATAAAGGTGGAAAACTCACTGTTTCCAGCGCCAGGTCCAGCGCTGGGCGCTGGCCTGGACGCTGTCCTGAGGGGGTTTTCCTATTTCATTCAGGACAAGGTTGTTTCGGCCCTACACGATCCTAAATCGTATAAAAGGGGTTCTAAACCTAATTTGGAGGGTATCTAACATACTTTGAAGGGGAATTCACGTGGAGGAACATACACCACGCTTGGAGGAGGCTTCTACCTAGGTTTTCTTCTCTTCTCTTCTCTTCCTTTAATTTCATAGTTTATTAGTTCTAGAATTTTGGGTGCTACATGAACATTGTAATTTGAAGCTTGAATTGTTCTTATTATTTTATCATATTGGTTTATTTATTCAATCTTGCGCTTAATTATTTGATTGCTTGATCACCAATTGAATACAACCTACGAATCTTGGATTGAACTCGGGAGAGGGAATTCTAGATTGTATATAAGATTGGGTAGAGCAAGATCTTAACCCTTCAGGGGAGCGGATTTGCGGTTAGGATAGGAATATACCTAATTGCCTTGCTTGGTTATTATACGGGAACTATTAATGCGTTCTTTTTTATCCTAATTTCATAGGAATATAGGTGTTAGGTTAGCTTGAATAAGCGAGTTGTACTTCGGGAGAAGGCTACGAGCAATATTAATTTCGTCAATCAATAAACTAGATAAACTAATTAGACAATTTAGGTGGAAAACTCAACGGGATTATTAGCTAACCCATAGCTCTAGAATATCGGATCTCATTGAATTCGTCTCTAATATTCGCCAATTTGTTTCTTTTAATTTCTTACTAGTTTGTTGCTCTAGATAAATATTAGTTAAATCTTCACACTTTAAGATTCGCTTGAATAGATTAATTGTTTGGATTAATTTAGTTGATAGTTAATAACAAGTCCCTGTGGGTACGATATCTGGACTTACAATCCTATATTACTTGTCGACCACGTATACTTGCGTATGCGTTTGGGAGCAACACGTTTTTGGCGTCGTTGCCGGGGACTTAGAAATTAACTATTCTAATAGATTGAATTTTTACTTTTGTCTATTTCAGTTTTTATTTTTTTTATTTTTTATTTGTATCTTAATTTAATATATTATTATCTTACTTGACATGGCATCTTGGAATGATAATTTGTCGAATACTGGTTATTCTTATTATGATGATCCTTGTCCATATTGTGGAGGACCACACATGTGGCAATATTGTCCATCTCAGTCTAATATGTGGAATTTTTGTAATGTGTGTGGTTGTCAAGGTGGCCATTGAGATGGTTGTCATAATTCTTATTATCCTTCTCAGAGCTTTTATTGTAATGTTTTTAATAATGTTAATGAGTTTGATAGGAGCAAGGAAGTGGAGGATATGAAAAGCGTGGCTCGTATTATGGACTTAATGAGACAAGCAGCGGAGCAACAGAACATGATAGCCGAGCAACAAGATCTTGACGCCTTAGTGATCAAAAGACTCCAGGCTAGAATGGATGAATTGATGGACAATTTCCAAGAAGAACCTCAACTCGGCGAAGAAAGCGAGTTCCCACCAGAAGATAATTTAGAAGAAGTAGATATAGTGAGCCAATCTTGGCTATAGGAACAAGTTCAACTGATAAAATCTCATGATTTTCTCCGTGATGGTCTTTCAAATATGACAGAATAACTGATAGAAGGAAGAACTGAGCTCAGACAAAGATAGACCAATTTGGCTCAGATATCCATGACTTGCAGGCTTAATTGAATAAAAAAATTGAGGTGTCTGATGCCCTACAACTAATTTTTGTGGATACTGGCCAGCTTGTGGAGTGGAAAGAGGAAATCCAAATATTCGACCAATTTATTAATGATGTCAAGGTTAATGAAGAGTATAAAATAGAGGATGTAAAAAATAATGCAGTTTTTGAGTTGGAGCGTATTGGACCTTATTCTAAACACTTTTCAACATTGTGTTTGGTTGGTGACATGGGAATTGATCCGGTCGAGCATATAGAGGAGTCAATGGATGAGCAACAAAGTGTTTATATTCTGAAATTTGTGATGCTAAGGAGACAAAATGACATCCCTCACTTAAAGGCCAAGAAGTGCAAGATGCGATACCTATTGCTTGATTCCTTTATTTTTACACCACCACCCCAGGAACGTGATAGAAAAATTGATGCAAAATTAGGGGCACAACTCATATCCTCAAAGTGGAAGGAAAAATGGTGAAAGAGATGGAGTCGTGTCGCGACATTATTTCAGGCGCTTGTTGGGAGGCAACCCAATTCTATTTTTTTCTTTTTCTTTTTTTTTAATATTCTTATTATGTTATATTTTTGTAGTATTATTTTTGTGTTTTGTAGGAATAATAGCAAGGATTCAAAGCCAATAGGAATGTGCAAAAGCGAGTAGATAGTTGAAACTGAGTGTGAGATACCCGCACAAAGAATCATACCTGGGAGAAGTTTGAGTATCCCGTGAGCTCTGCTAATCCTTCGGCCTTTGTCCTACCGGGGAGTCTCTTTTACCTTCTTGTTATTTATAATGTGCATTGAGGACATTGCACAATTTTAAATGTGGGGTGGAGGATATTATCTTGGTGATTTTCTGTGCTATCCTAACTTAGTTGTAATATTCGTTCTTAGCGTGTAGTAATTTTTGTAAAAAAAAAAATAGAAAAAAAAATCGAAAAAAGTAAAAAAAAAAAATCAGAAATTTGGCTTTTCCCGACGATGGATTTTTGGACAGCTTTCTTGAGGGATTAAGGTCCAAGTAAAAAAAAATATCAAAAATATTTTATTTTTGTTTCTAGTTAGTTTTAGTTAGGTAATAATCTCTCTTGGTTTTTCTTTGTGCATCAGTTCTTTTCCAGGGGATGTAACTTGAACCGGGTAATTTTTTTTTTTTTAGGATTAGATTATTATTTTTTATTTTTTTTAGGAGAAGTAAAAGAGGGAGAAGAAAAACTTTTGTGCCTTGTTTGATACTATCATATTTAGGCCTGAACTTGAGTAATACTTTCCTCTAAGTGCTTGAAGTAATAAATAAAATAGTAGACTTTTTGACACCTAAGCTCAGCGTTGTGACTCTGTATGTGGCTTATTCTTATTTTGTTGTTCGCTACGATCGTGTTTGTCTTAGAGTAGAATTGATCCATCTTGATTGATACTTGTGCCATGTGGTGAGGATTTCTTACATATATTTCATGTTTTGCATCTTAGTCTAGAACTTGCCCTGCATGTTATTGAAGCGAAATAAAAGTGTTGCTCTGTTTAGAAGATGATAATAGGCTTTCTTTGATATGTCTTTTGAATTTTAGCATTTTCAGATATTTTACCACTAGTTAGCCCGTTGAGCCTGAAGCCTTTTGCTTGGAAGCCGTATTTTCGCCTTGATCCGTTTGTTGAAATCCCTAATTTTTGCACCCTGCTTCCTTGAGCACTGTTGCATAGACTGTGATATAAATTGATAAATTTGAAGAAGGGATGATTAAGTAAAAAATGGTGACCAATGATAGCTGCAAAGTGATGAAAAGGCCCTCTTGAAAATAATGTGAAATTAAAAAAAAAAAGAGAAAAAAATTGCTTTGAAAAAAAAATGAAATGTTCTTGATATGAGGGAGATACATGTGAAATAATTGATGAAGAGAGAGCTGAAAAATAAAATTAAGAGATGAAAATAATGGGTGATGAAGTCTAAAAGTGCAAAGTGCTTAGGGAAGCACAAGTCACTATTATATAATTCTCCTACCCTTCCCTTAGCCAACATTACAACCCGTAAAGTCCTATTTGATTCTGTTCGAGCATACTTAATCAGTATAGATGTACATAATGGGCAAGCCTATGGTTCTTTGTGCATACATGTGAATTCGTTTGTGAGTGCGAGAGTTGTTCTTTGATGCTAAGTCCTTAAATTATATTCATTCTTTGATTGAGTGTATGGACTCTTTATTCTTGTGAGGGCACTTGTTTCATGATAGATAGGTGATGTTATTAGCTTCTTTGATAGAGTAGGTGAGCGAGCTTAAATTTGATAAACTAGAGTCCATCTCTTAGATTAGGAGGTTAGAAGTTTGTTGTTTATTTGTAACTTGTATATCTTGCACGATGATAAGGAAGTGTATCTCTAATGGTTTGAGTTGCTATAGGGCCTCATTGTTAGTATCTACCAAAGTGGTGGTATTTTTAGGCTTGATTTATTGAGAGTTTTTTTAATGCTTACTCGAGGACGAGCAAGAGTCTAAGTGTGGGGTGTTGATGTTCGGGTAAAAATGTATATATTTAACCACGGTTGCCTCATGTTCTAGTACTTTTAGTCGTCATTTGAGTATTAGTTATATTATTTTGTGCTTAATATGATATTTTAACTGTGTAGGAATAAAGCAAAGTGAAGATGAAGAGATTTGGAGCAAAATTGAATAAAACGCGAAAGAAAAAAAAAAGAAAATTATATTAATAAAATAAGGGGGGACACCCTTTGTTCTTTGTCCCCCAAGCGGAGACAAAAGAAAGATGTAACAAGGCAATTGCATTCAAAATGGAAGGATGCAACTAACGCGGCAAATAAAGGTGGAAAACTCACACGCCGTCCTGCGGGAGTTTTCCTATTTCGTTCGGGACAAGGTTGTTTCGGTCCTACACGATCCCAACTCGTATAAAAGGGGTTCTAAACCTAATTTGGAGGGGATCTAACCTACTTTGAAGGAGAATTCACGTGGAGGAATATACACCACGCTTGGAGGAGGCTTCTACCTAGTTTTTCTTCTCTTCTCTTCCTTTAATTTCATAGTTTATTAGTTCTAGAGTTTTGGGTGCTACATGAACGTTGTAGTTTGAAGCTTGAATTGTTCTTATTATTTTATCATATTGATTTATTTATTCAATTTTTCGCTTAATTATTTGATTGATTGATCACCAATTGAATACTACCTACGAATCTAGGATTGACTCGGGAGAGGGAATTCTAGATTGCATATAAGATTGGGTAGAGCAAGATATTAACCCTTCAGGGGAGCGGATTTGCGGTTAGGATAGGAATATACCTAATCGCCTTGCTTGGTTATTATACGGGAATTATTAATGCGTTCTTGTTAATCCTGATTTCATAGGAATATAGGCGTTAGGTTAGCTTGAATAGGCGAGTTGTACTTCGGGAGAAGGCTACGAGCAATATTAACCTCGTTAATCAATAAACTAGATAAACTAATTAGACAATTTAGGTGGAAAACTCAACGGGATTGTTAGCTAACCCATAGCTCTAGAATATCGGATCTCACTGAATTCGTCTCTAATATTCGGCAATTTGTTTCTTTTAATTTTTTACTAGTTTGTTGCTCTAGATAAATTTTAGTTAAATATTCACCTTTAGGATTCACTTGAATAGATTAATTGTTTGGCTTAATTTAGTTGATAGTTAATCATAAGTCCCTGTGGCTACGATATCTGGACTTACAATCCTATATTACTTGTCGACCACGTATACTTGCGTGTGCGTTTGGGAGCAACATTGATGAAATTTGAAATAGTATTGCATTTTGAATGCTCCTTAAATCATAATAATCAACCCGATAGTGATAGTTTAGATTTATTTTCTGAATTAAAAATATTAAGAAAAATAGTACAATTAGAAGATAACAATTTAATTGATATACTCAATCAAATAAAAATGTTTGATTATTTTCCAAATGCCTATATTACTTATAGAATAATGTTAATAACTCCTATTATTGTTGCTTCAGCGGAAAAAAGTGTTTCAAAATTAAAATTGATAAAACCTTACCTAAGATCAACAATGTCTCAAAGATATTAAATGAATTAGCTATATTGTCAATTGAGAAAGACTTATTAGGAGAAATTGATTATAAAAAATTAATAATAACTTTGCATCTAAAAAAAGTTAGGAAAATAGACTTTAAATAAAAATAAAATATTTTTTATTAGTAAAAAAGTTAAACCCCCTCATAAAGTTTAACTTTAGACCACGAAATTAGTCGGGCCGCCTCTATAGTATCCAAACACCTAAAAGATAACTACAACTAACTATTTATAAAGTAAAGTTAGTTATCTAAGACAATTACCTGCTAACAAAGTAGTTAAAAACATTAATATTCATGTACAGATCTAAGTAGTAACTTGATATTTTAGGCATATAGTATAATATTAATGGAACTGGGTCAGTCAGCCTTCCTACCACTGAAATTCACCATCAAAAGACTGGATTCTTCACTACTTCCCACTTGGTTGTGCCTTTTTCTTTTTAAAATCTGGATGGCTTATGTGCAACTTCCTACTCTTCTTGGTCAACAATTAACGGAATTAAATGTTTTTTTAAAGTTATAACATAATTAATTATAATTTATATATTTTACTTTCTGATTTAGAGTGTTTTTAAAAGAATATCACTTTTTATATTTATCTTTCTTTAATTCTAACATCCACATGACATGTTTAATACTACAAGATTCAAAGTGCATTTTGGTATGCACTTCTTTATTTTAAGATCACAAAATTCAAAAAAGTACTTTAATTTTCAGTTACATTAACTAATCAAGACACATAAACAAAATATAACGTAAGGAGGATTTGTTATGTGTGTGTATTTGTTTGTGGGTATGTAAAGGAGACAGTGGCGGAAGCATGATAGTATCTGTTACAGTTTCGTCTATTTTTCAATTTTGTTATTGAAAGAGCTAAATGGCTCATTAAGACAATTCAAATGTCAAAAAATGAGATGATGTTGGGCGTTATAATCAGGGGCGGATTCATAGGGTAAAATGCGCCATGGTCTCTTTGCAAAATTAAATATTTTATGTACATATTTTATAAAATTAGTATAATATTAATTGTTGTCATCCATAGTCCAAAAAGGTTGAAAGGTGCACTTGGTTGAAAGTTGAATTATTTACCAAGAGGAAGATGGATCAATTCCCACTTAATACATTTTTTTTCCCTCTATTTTTCTCATGACCCGGAATTCCCACCTTTGGGATCGTGATGACGCCTAACATTTCACTTGCTAAGCAAGCCAACGTTAAAGGATTCTTTAAGTCAATTTTAGTCAATTTTAATAACAGAATCAATTAAGTCAAATAGAAGCTAAAACTGAAATGCAGAATAACATAAAGCTCATAATATTTGATACATCGGATCTAGAGTCACAACTCACGAGCTTCTAAGATTTTCTACAAATAGAGTCTGAAAGAAATACAATTGTTCTGAATGAAAGGAAACAGTAAAATATGGAAACTAGAAAGGGACTCCAAGGTCTGCGACGCCAGCAAATCTACGTTGAGTCTCCAATAAGCACACCCAAACTGTTAAGCCTCACGATCAGCTAGGGTCGGTACCAAAATCTGCACAAGAACTGCAAAGTATAGTATGACTACAGCCAACCCTATGTACTCGTAAGTGTCGAGCCTAACCTCGACGAAGTAATAACGAGGCTATGCCAAGACACCCATGTACAAGATAACAACAATAACAGCTAAACATGTACTATTGGGAGGGGGGACATGCTAAAAGGGG
>ML301586.1:33859-74510 GCA_005239505.1 Nicotiana paniculata
GGGGGGGGGAGGGGGTACAAGATATAAGAGATACATCGGAAATGATCACCTGAAACAGTCAATATTCCTTTAACTAGTAAAAACAATTAAGCACAACGAAGAAAATTGCACGGCATCACCTTTTATGTTTTACTCTCAACCTCACAACGAAACAATGATACTACACGATATCACCTTTCATGCTTTTACTCTCACTGTCAATATAAATCAATAGATACAGTACAACATCACCCTTCGTGCATTAACTCTCATAACATGGCACGGCATCACCCTTCGTGCATTAACACTCACAAAATGGCACGACATCACCCTTTGTGCTTTAACAATCACAATATGGCACGACATCACCCTTCGTGCTTTTAACACTCTCCCTTACCACATAACAATGAACAAGTAATAACAGGGAGATAAGATCAACAAGAACCAACCTTACTTCAACAATAGTTCCACAATAAATCTCAACTTTAGAAACAATACACAATTATCACAAAATCCCATAAACACGGTAAGAACGATCAATTTAAATAATAACTAGTCTAAGCATGGATAACATGATCAAAGAAAGCAATCATTACAAGGAACAAGTCTCACCCGCATGATGTAACCCGACAACAACACATAAGTACTCGTCACCTCACATATACGTTGTACCCAACATCTAAACATGTAGCAAATAAATAAATATGTCTTAATACCTCAATTCAAGGTTAACCACGACACTTATCTCACTCCAAGGATCAATTCAAAGCTCAACCACAACTTTGCCTTTCAAACAAGCCTCCGAACCAATAGAATCTAGCAAATTACCAACCAAACGATTCAAATTAAGCCTTAAGAACTACCCATGATTGCAAAGGATTCAATTTAGGTAATTATTAAAAATGTCAAAAAAATTAACTCCCGGGCCCGCTTGGTCCAAACCCGAAATTCAGACCAAAATCCGATTACACAATTACCCCCGATCCCCGTTATGTAATTTATTTTGGAATCCGACCTCAATTTGAGGTCTAAATCCCATTTTCACAAAATTTCCTAATTCTGCCCAAACCCCCAATTTCCACACTGAAAACACTAGATTTTAAGTTGAAATCTTAGGAAATGCAATGAAATATTGAAAGAAACTAGCTTAGAATCACTTACCAATGATTTGGGGAAGAAGAGTTCTTTGAAAAATCGCCTCTAGGGTTTCTAAGTTGAAGTTTTGAGAGAATGAAGAAAAATCCCGTTTTCTCAACTATTTGGTCAGTTGCAGATGTCGCATTTACGACCTGGGGTTCACAAATGCGAACCCCGCAAATGCGAACCCCGCAAATGCGAACCCCGCAAATGCGAAGTCCTTCCCATCTCTTCTTTCTTCGCAAATGCGATGAATATTTCCAAATGAAAACTGGCCTGATCACAAATGCGAAGTAACTCCCCCCCTCCAGTCCCCATCGTAAAAGCGAAGACCTGGTCGCAATTGCGCGACTGGGTCTCTTCGCAAATGCGAAGATTATTGTCGAAAATGCGAAACTGACAGGTTTGCCACCATATTGCAAATGCGAAGCCAGACCTTGCAAATGCGAGGTCAGAGACCTGCACCACAAACTGAAGAACACCAACTGAGTTTTCTAGGTCCAAACCACTCGTAGCCTATCCAAAACTCACCCGAGCCCTCGGATCTCTAAACTAAATATGCACACAAGTTTAAAAACATCATACAAACTTGCTCGCATGATCAGATCGCCAAAATAACACCTAGAACTATGAATTTAGCATCAATCAAAGTAAATTTTCAAGAAAACTCATGAACTTCAAATTTCACAACCGGAAGTCCGAATCACGTCAAACCAACTCCGTTTCTCACCAAATTTGACAGACAAGATATAAACATAGTAGTGGACCTATATTGTGTTCAGAAACTAAAATACGAACCCGATATCCAAAAAGTCAAACATTGGTCAAATATTTCAAAGTCATTAAGCCATTAACTTTCAAATTTCAATAAAAGTGCGATAACTCGAGCTAGGGACTTCCGAATTCGATTCCGGGCATACGCCCAAGTCCCAAATCATGATACGAACCCACCAGGACCATCAAAACACGAATTCGGGTCTGTTTGCTCAAAATATTGATCGAAGTCAACTCAAATAGATTTTAAGGCAAAAATATCATATTTTCTTAGTTCTTAACATAAAAGCTTTCCAGAAAAAGAACCCGGACTGCACACGCAAATAAAGTAAGGCTAAAATAAGGTATTTAAGGCTTCAAAGTGCAGAATTAGGTTCTAAAACATAAGATGACCTATCGGGTCATCACATTCTCCACCACTAAAACAACCGTTCGTCCTCAAACGGACATAGAAAAGTACATGGCTTGTGAAAAGGTGAGGATATCTACTACGCATTTCTAACTCGGACTCCCAAGTAACTTCCTCAACAGGCTGACCTCTTCACTACGCTCGAACTGATGGATAAATCTTCGACCTCAACCGGCGAACCTGCCGAGCTAGAATAACCATCGGCTCCTCCTCGTAAGTCAAATCCTTGTCCAACTGGACAGAGCTGGAATCTAACACGTTGGACTTATAGCCGTGATACTTCCGGAGCATGGACACATGGAAAACTGGATGAACTGCTGATAAACTCGGTGGCAATGCAAGATTGTAAGCCACCTCTCACACTCTCTCAAGAATCTCAAAAGGCCCGATATACCTACGGCTCAACTTGACCTTTTTTCCAAACCTCATCACACCCTTCAAGGGTGATACCCGGAGCAACACTCTCTCTCCGACCATGAAAGCAACATCATGAACTCTACGGTCAGCATAACTCTTCTGCCTGGACTGAGCTGTGCAAAGTCGATCCTGGATATCTTGACCTTATCCAAGGCATCCTATACCAAATATGTACCTAGAAACCGAGCCTCTCACGCTCGAACCATCCAAGTGGCGATCGGCATCGCCTTCCGTACATTGCCTCATAGGGAGACATATGAATGCTCGACTGGTATCTATTATTGTAGGCAAACTCCGCAAGCGGCAAGAACTGATCCCAAGAACCTCCTAAGTCAATAACACACGCGCGAAGCATATCCTATAATATCTGAATAGTGCACTCGGATTTTCCGTCCGTTTGAGGATGAAATGGTGTGCTCAGCTCCACCTGTGTGCCCAACTCACGATGTACTGCCCTCCAAAAGTGCGAGGTGAACTACATACCTCGATATGAAATGATAGACACGGGCACACTGTGAAGAAGGACGATCTTGCGGATGTAAATCTCTGCCAACCGCTCTGAAGAATAGGTAACTGCCATAAGGATGAAGTGCGCTGACTTGGTCAGCTTGTGCACAATGACCCAAACTGCATCGGACTTCCTCTGCATCCGCGGGAGTCCAACAATGAAATCCATAGTGATACGCTCCCACTTCCACTTAGGAATCTCTAACTTCTGAAGCAAACCACCAGATCTCTGATGCTCACAGTTTACATGCTGACAATTTAGACACCGAGCTACATATACAACTATGTCCTTCTTCATTCTCCTTCACCAATAATGCTGCCGCAAGTCCTGATACATCTTTGCGGCGCCCGGACGAATAGAATATCAAGAACTGTGGGCCTCCTCAAGAATCAACTCACGAAGTCCATCCACATTAGGCACACAAACACGACCCTGCATCCTCAAAACTCCATCATCTCCAACAGTAACCTGCTTGGAACCACCATGCCGCATTCTTCCGTAAGGACCATCAAATGAGGGTCATCATACTGCCGATATCTGATGCACTCAAACAAGGAAGACCGAGTGACTATGCAAGCTAGGACACGTTTGGGATCCAAAATATCCAACCTCACAAACTGATTGGCCAAAATATGAACATCTGATGCAAGTGGCCTCTCACCGACTGGAATGTACGCAAGGCTTCCCATATTCGCTTCCTTTCTACTCAAGGCGTCAGCCACCATATTGGCCTTCCTAGGATGATACAAGATGGTGATATCGTTGTCTTTCAATAGCTCCAACCACATCCTCTGTCACAAATTGAGATCCTTTTGATTGAACAAATACTGTAGGCTCCGATGATCCGTGAAAATCTCACATGACACGCCGTAAAGATAGTGCCTCCAAATCTTCAGCGCACAAACAATGGCTGCTAACTCTAAGTCATGAACAGGGTAATTCTTCTCATGAACCTTCAACTATCGTGGTGCATATGCAATCACCCTGCCATCTTGCATCAATACTACATAGAGTCCAACATGATATGCATCACAATATACCGTATAAGATCCTAAACATGTGGGCAACACCAACACCGATGCCGTAGTCAAAGCAGTCTTGAGCTTCTAAAAGATCGCCTCACACTCGTCTGACCATCTGAACGGGGCACCTTCTAGGTCAACCTGGTCAGTGGGGATGATATAGATGAGAAACCCTCAACAAACCGACGGTAATAACTAGCCAAAGCCAAGAAACTCAGGATCTCTGTGGCTGAAGTGGGTCTAGGCCAGTTCTGAACTACCTCAATCTTCTTAGGGTATACCTGGATGCCCTATGTTGATACAACGCGCCCCAAGTAGCGACCGAATCCAACCAAAACTCGCACTTTGAAAACTTAGCATATAACTGGATGTCTTTCAGGGTCTGAAGTACAATCCAAAGATGTTGCTCGTGCTCCTCTCGACTGAGGGAGTAGATTAAGATATCATGAATAAACACAACCAAAAAGGAGTCCAAATAAGGCTTGAACACTCGATTCATCAGATCTATAAATGCTGCGGGGGCATTTGTCAACCCAAAGGACATCACTAGAAACTCATAATGTTGTATCGAGTCCAAAAAGCTGTCTTAGGGACATCAGATGCCCTAATCCTCAAATGATGGTAGTCGGACCTTAAATCAATCTTCGAATACTTTGTCACCCTGAAGCTGATCAAATAAGTCATCAATCCTCGGCAATGGATACTTGTTCTTGATGGTGACTTTGTTCAACTGTCGGTAGTCTATGCACATGCTCATCGATCCATCCTTCTTCATCACGAACAACATAGGTGCTCCCCAGGGCAAGACACTAGGTCTAATGAAGCCCTTATCAAGCAAATATTGCAACTTCTCCTTCAATTCTTTCAACTCTGGTGGGGCCATACGGTATGGAGGAATAGAAATAGGCTGAGTGCCAGCAACCAAGTCAATACAAAAGTCAATACCCCTGTCGGGTGGAATCCCCGGCAGGTCTGCAGGAAATACCTTTGGAAACTCACGGAAAACTGGTACTGAATATATGAAAGGAATCTTCGCACTAGAATCAAGAACATAAGCCAAATAAGCTAGACACCCCCTCTCGACCATATGCCGAGCCTCCATATAATAGATAACCCTGCTGGTAGAATGGTCAGGAGTCCCTCTCCACTCTAATCTAGGAAAGCTCGGCGAGGCTAAGGTCACTGTCTTGGCATGACAATCCAATATGGCGTTATAAGGTGATAGCAAATCCATACCCAAGATAACATCAAAATCTACCATATAGAGAAGTAGAAGGTTTACACTAGTCTCAAGACTCCTAATGGTAACCACACACGAACAATAAACGCGGTCTACAACAATAGCATCTCCCACAGGTGTGGACACATACACAAGAGCACTCAAAGAATCAAGAGGCACAACCAAATATGAAGAAAAAATAGGATGACACATAGGAGTAAGTAGAACCCAGATCAAACAGAACTGAAGCATCTCTACCGCAAACTGAACTATTACATATGATAACAACATCAGATGACTCAGCCTCAGACCTGGCTGGAAAAGCAAAGCATCGGGGCTGGGCCCCACCACTCTGAACCACATTTCTAGGACGACCCCTAGATGGCTGGCCTCCACCACTAGGGGCCTGACCTCCACCTCTGGCTGCCTGATCCCTACCTCTAGCTGGCTGAGCAGGCGATGAAGCCCCCGGTGCCGGGACTATGGCACGAGAACCCTGATGATGTGAATTGCTCAATGCACGAGGGAAAATCTAGCAATGTGCCTCGGGTCACCACAAGTATAACACGACTGATGACCCTATCGACTTGAGTAACCACCCTGAAAACTCTGGAGCGGAGGTGCACTAATAGGAGCTAGTGGTGCACTGTAGGCTAGCTGGTCGGAATAAGGCATATGAGGGCCACGTCCACCTGAAGCACCGTGGGATGCCTGGAGTGCTAAATGAAACGTCCTGGTAGGATGGAATCTACAAAAAGTACCCCTTCATCCAGACGAGAAACCGCTAAACCCACCGAAATGACAAGGCCTCTTGTCAGACCCCTGACCTCCCCCCTGTGCAAGAATCATCTCGACTCGCCTAGCAACATTGGCAGCTGTCTAAAAAGAAATATCATTCCCAGTATACTTTTCCATCTCCAACTTGATAGGCTGATAAAGTCCCTCAATAAACCTCCTCACTCTCTCTCTTTCTCGGTAGGAAGCAGAAGAACAGCATGATGGGCCAGATCTACAAAACGTGTCTCAAACTGAGTGACAGATTTACTGTCATGTTGGAGATGCTCGAACTAACTACGATAATCCTCTCTTAGTGTGACAAGAAGGAACTTCTCAAGAAATATTTGAGATAGATGGTCCCAAGTAAGAGCACGCGATCCAGCTGGTCTGGTCGATATAAAATCCTTGCACCATCTCTTGGCGGAACCCGTCATCTTACACACAACAAAATCGACAGCATTGGTCTTAAATATCCCCATGTTATGCAAAACCTCAAGGCATCAGTCAAGATAATCTTGGGGGTCCTCAAAAGGTGCACCACTAAAGTGAACTGGAAAGATCTTGGTGAACTTGTCCAATCTCAATAATCCCTCAGAAGACATAGCTGGTCCATCATTGACCTGTGCCGCAAGATCCGGCTGAACTACTCTGACTAGCTGAGCTGCTGGAGTCTGATACTGGGGAGCCATCTGCTCCGGAGTGTGAGTATCGGGAGTCTATGCTTTTCCCTCCAGCCTGAGAGACGACTGGTTCCATGGGAAATGTGCTAGTCTGGGTTGTCGCGCCCCTTTTTCTCGCGAAATCTGGCTTTGACGTGTGACAAATCTTTTAAGAATTAAGAGAATTAGAGTCATTAAGTCTTATAGGCATGACTTCTATATGATTTTGATTTCAAGTGCCGTACAGGCAGTGTTGTTGTTTTAAAATAATGAATTTGCAGATTATAGGTGTTATAAACCCTACAAGCATGATCTCTAAATTATTTGCGCAATGAAGTAGTAAAATTGTTTGAAAGCTCACAATTACCCGCGTTTGATTTTATAGACATACTTTCTAGGCGAGTAACAATATCATATAGGCAGGAGTTGTAAGAGTTGGTATTTGAACTGGATTTTATTATACTTATTCCTATAGACATGTCATCTAGGTGGCAGTGTAATAGATAGCAATAACAGTAGCTCATTAATCAATTACGGTCCTATAGACATGATATCTATATGAATACTAATAGGAGCAGGTCTCTATCACTTAAAGCGATCCGATAGGCATGATACCTAACACATGACAATAGATCAAATTGAGCAAATAACCAATGATGTTGCAATACAATAGGCAGATACTAATGTATAGGAGTGGAACATGTGAACAAGTGAAATACTCAATTCCTATAGGCATGTTATCTAACAAACACATAGAAATAGAGCATGTTGAGAAAAATGAAACACTTAGATCCTACAGTCATATTTCTATCCTTTCATGCAAGCATTAGAATGTACCCATTTTCACAATTTCATTAACACCCAATTGTTTGTTGTTACAAATCATTACTGGCCCAGAATGAAATAATACATACTTAAAGATGATCAAAATACAAGCTGAAACAAATATAGGCCCACAAAGGCAATTACATACCCAATACAAAGTAACCCAGGGGTATCCTTGGGCCTTCAATAGCATCATTCTCCGGACAATCAACATGCCAAATCACATGCTTACCAGGACAGTACAATGCTGCAGAATCCAATGCCCAGGTCCAAAGGATTGGAGTTCATGCTTGGTACAATATCGATCAATATATGTATATTGGGAAATAGGAAGTCATCTTTGGGACATGCTCTGTTTAGATCTCGGTAGTCAACACATACTCTGACTTTCCCATCTTTCTTCGGAACTGGCACAATGTTCATGCTTGGTACAATATCGATCAATATATGTATATTGGGAAATAGGAAGTCATCTTTGGGACATGCTCTGTTTAGATCTCGGTAGTCAACACATACTCTGACTTTCCCATCTTTCTTCGGAACTGGCACAATGTTAGCCAACCAAGTCGGGTACTCGAACACTCTAAGAACCTTGGCTTTGATTTTCTTGGTGACCTCCTCTTTTACCTTCAAACTCATATCCTTCTTGAACTTTCTGAGCTTCTGCTTTACTGGTGGACATGTAGGATTAATGGGCAGCTTGTGAGCCACTATGGATGTGCTCAATCCCGTCATATCATCATAGGACCATGCAAAGATATCTTCATATTCTTTTAGTAATCGGATGTGCTCTTATTTCTCTGACGGTGATTGGCGAATGTTTAGGCGTGTTTCCTTGACCATTTCGGAATCCCTCAAGTTAACTGTTTCAGTTTCGTCCAAGTTGGACTGGCTTGTTTTCAAAATTTTCCACTTCTCTAATGATATTCTCAAGTATTACATCATTCTCTAAATCACTATCCTTATGTTGCATTGTCTCATTACATGTCACAATCACAGGTTCATCGAGATAGGTAATATTAACTCTGTAAGGAAAGGAAAAATGTAGAGAATAATAATAAATACAAAAAGTAGTAATGCATTAATAAAATTTAGAAACCTCAATAAGTGCGGCTCGATGACTCGAGCAACTATTTCAAAACGAAATACTGAAAATGTCTCAAATTCTCAAAACTATTTTAAATAATTGATGCTAATTTGCCAAGCTACCCATGAACTCGACGAGCCCGGGATGGTGCAACAGTTAAGTTCTTGAGAATATCTCCTTTCTCCATGGTCTGAATGATGAGGTCTTCCTCCTCCTCCTGCTTCTCCTCCTCAACTATCACACTGCAATCCATATCTTCTTCATCTAGAAATAGCTTCCTCATGCCATCTAGGACTTCATCTTCTTCATATCCCCATATTATGTCTGCTTGTTGGAATGTCTGATGCAGGGGTGTTAATGGTTGTTCCAATGGATAATAAGGACCACGCCATGTTGGCGACCAATCCTAGTACTCTTTCCAAGTGTATTCATACCCAAGCCCGAAAGTTTTACCATGACATTACAGTTGTACGAGTTTGGTGATCCCTTGAAGGTTTTTGTCGAGACCTTTTCCAAGTTCTCAACCTGTCCATAGTAGTATGCTTTCTATCTTGTTACTCCACCATCGATCCTTTTTAATTGTGTGGACTCGCTCAATGCGATGGTACGTCTCTCCACCTAGCTTCTTCGTATTCTCGATGACTGGAATGGTCTGATTGGTGTAGATGGAGTTACTTCCATCTCCATGGATAATCACTTCCTGATGATTCCATTATAACTTCACAGCCTGATGTAGAGTAGAAGACATCTCCCTAGCGGCATGCATCTAGGGTCATCCCAACAATAGGTTATAAGTGGCAGATATATCTAGCCCTTGAAACTCGACATCAGACCAGGACGGGCCCATCTGTAAGTTGAGGTTGATTTCTCTGATTGTAGCCCTTTGGGATCCATAAAATGGCTTCACATTCAAGCTTCCCATCTGCATCTCGTGCAGGACTTTACCCAAACTCTTTAGAGTAGTTAGCGGGCATATGTTGAGACTGGATCCTCTATCTATTAGGACCTTGGTGATGAACTTATCCTCAAATCGTACTATGACGTGTAATTCCTTGTTGTGACTTAGTCCCTCTGGTGGTAACTCATCTTCATGAAAGGTGATTTTGTGGCTCTCTATTACCTGCCCAACCATATTGGCCATCTCCCCACTATTGATGTTGGTGGGTACATAAGCTTCACTCAGCACTTTCATTAAGGAATTCCTGTGAGTCTCGGAATTTTGCAGCAGTGACAAGATGGATATCTGAGCAGGAGTCTTGTTCAGATGATAAAAAATAGAGTATTATTTTTCTTATACCTTTCTATAAAGGTAATCAGTTCCCATCTCGACAATAGGAGGCTTAGATGCGGCTTCCTTGCTTGTTTCTCCTGGCTTCCGCAAAATAGTCCCATGGGATGGCATCAGACTTGTAGGATGGTGTGGGAGCTAGCATCACAGTAAAGGGTGCAGTTACTTCGTCCTCAAACAGGGCTTGGGTTTGTATCATAACTGGTGTGAGGGTGGCCGGAGACGTCTTAGGATCATCCCCCTTTCAAATGAGTCCGATTGACCCTTTCGGGCCCCATTATTCGTCAGTCTCTATTACATTCACTCCCTAACCTCTGTGATTCGGGAGAGGATTGTTGTGCACATTTGGTGCAGTTTCCTTTGCCTGTATGACCTTGTTGTCGATCTCTGAATCTTGTCTTTAAATTTGCTACACTCATCAATAGTATGACCCTTCATGCCTGAATGATAGGAACATGCCTTGTTAGGGTTAATCCACTGAGAAGAATTCTCCATAGCAACAACAGGTATGGGAGTGACATAACAAGCAACCTTCAATCTCTCGTATAGTTGGTCTATGAGCTCAGGAATTGGGGTGTATTGTCTAGGTGGTCTGCAGTCGAAGTTTGGTCGTGGGTTTTGGTAGTTTTGGCGGGCGGGTGGAGGTGAATGGTAATATGCAGGTTGAATGTTATAGGCGTAGTAGGTGGTAGCAGGTTGTTGGTATCTGGGGGGTGAAGGTTGATATGTGGGTGGAGGTGTTTGGTATGTGAGAGAAGACTAAGGACCTTGGGCTACCATTACAACACCTACTTCCTTTTTCTTCGAAGTAGCTCCCGATTGCAAGGCTTGTGGCCTGCAACCTCAAAATTTTTCACCATCCCACTTTTAATCCCTTCTTCTATCCTTTCTCCTAGCTTGATGATGTCGGAGAATTTGTGGTTCTCAATAATTATCAACCTTTCATAATACTGCAGGTCTTGAGCTCTTACGAAGAACTTGTTCATATGTTCTTCTTCGAGCGCTGGTCATACTTTCGCATCCTCAAATCTCCACCGAGTAGCATATTCGCAAAAGGTTTCTGTTGGCTTCTTCTTGAGGTTTTGAATGTAGAAAACATCTGGTGCGTTCTCAGTGTTGAACCTGAATCTGTCCATGAAGTCTGACGCCATGCTTACCCAACTGACCCACTACTTCGGGTTCTGGCTGATATACCAAGACAATACATCTGCTGTGAGGCTTCACATGAACAATTTCATGCGGATTTGTTCATTTTTGCCCACTCCTACAAGCTTGTCACAATATGTCCTCAGATGCAATTTTGGATCTCTAGTTCCATCAAACATTTCAAATTTAGGAGGTTTGTAAACTTCCGAAAATTCTACTTTTGGCTGAATGCACAAGTCTTCATAGTTCAAACCTTCAATGCCTTTACAACTTCAACATTCTGAACTCTTCCAGTGAGCTTCTTGAGTTCCTCTGCCATATTCTAAATGAGCATGTCCTTCTCGGTCGATTCAGGTATGTACAAAGTTTGTTGCAGGGTGTGGGGTAAGGTCTCCACATATATTGGATTGCTATGATGGACTCCAGGAATTTGGGCATAAGGATGGTCATTTGTTGAGTTTTGGGGATCAGGAGTAGGTTGTGCTACGTTCTGGGGAGTGTGATAAGTGGTAGTATGTGGGTATTGGGTTGGATGGTGATGGCGTTTTTGAGGAGTCGGTACTGGGGGGATTAAGGTTTTGAGGAGGTGTAAGGTACTGGTGTGGTGCAGGAGATTTTGGTGGCGGGTTTTGGTTTTATGTGTCTTGGGGTGGCGTTTGGTTCTGTGTAGTTGGATTTTGTTGGTTAATGTCAGGGACATTAAGGGTGAGAGAGAGGTTTTCCAAGTTTCGGACCTGCTCAAGTTCTCCTTGTAACTCCAAGATTTTATGTTCCAGACGTAAGACCAGTTCATTCTGTGCCGGAGTGCTTTGGCCATCTGAAGTTCCGACATTCTCTGCCATGGTGGCATTATCCTTTCTAATGCCACTCATATCATCCATTTTCACTTTTACTTTGTTCATGCTTTTAGGATGCTTGGTGGAGGAGGAGGTGGAGGACCTTTAAATCTAGTGTGATATGCTGATGATGTCAGTATTCACGAACCAACCTTGGGGAATGGGAACAACTAAAAGAAAGAAAAAGCAAAAGGTAACCAAGTTAGTAAGGGGTATTGGAAGAACGCTTGCAATATTAAACATTTTTTGCAAAGTCATGTAATAGTTTGTGTCCTAATTTGGGGACCTCGTTGTGCCCGAGGTGTAGGCCTAAGCGACACATAGAGTTAGAGGAAATTGATGCCAATAATTGCGTCATTTCACTAATGCAAAAATGAGCCAAACCTTCACTAAATCGATAATAATAATAAAGTAACTAATGGAATTTAGCCTTATTACAATTTAAATCTAAAACTAAGCTAGAAAATAATAAAAACACTATTTGCTAGTCCACTTGGTCCCTGAAGGACCTTCTCCGTGCTTGGCTATTTTGACTCCATCAATAAAGTTCCCAAGTCGCGCATATCCAATAATAAGTAAGCCTTTGCTAAGTTCCCTCCTTCACTGCCATCCATTTTTTGACAATCTGCAAGCCTCTTTCTCATCTTTCTTTTAAGTTCCATCAATCCTTGTTCCAGATATTCCAACTTCTCTGTTGACTTAGTGGCAATTCCGCTCCATTCATTTATATCCACCATGTCCACTTTGTGTTGTTCCAGATGCCTATCTTCAGACTCGAAAACCCTTTTGCGAAGTCTTCTATATTTCACCTATGTCTCAGCAACATCATCAATGATCTTGTTTTCAAGATTGACCCCCGGCTTGACATCTCCTGCTATATCATCTACCAACCATGATGGATAGAAGTACACATGACCAACGTGATATCTGTCTGGCTCATTAGTCTCTCTTTTTGCAATGAACTTCTGGTTCCACATATCTTGTGCCTCGAACTTGAAGGGAATGATGTCCCCTTTGAAATTTGCCTTGTACTGGACCATGTTGGAAACCCGAGGTATGACCTGTTTTCTTCCTTCTTGTCTCATTACCCTTATAGGAGCATAAGGATAAATTCCTCGCAACCCAATCAATACTAAATGAGTAGTATCTCTCGACCTGATGATGAACTCACTTCTAGGAAACCATTCAAACATCCAATGTACCTTCTCGTCTATCAGATTGCTGAAGAAACGCACCCAACTTACAGCACTTCCAGGTTGTGCAAACTTGTCTAGGATAAATGTCAATTTCTTGGGATGGTGGTAGGCTATGTAGTCATTCATCGGCCGTCGCAGAAGCTCTTGACGATATTCTCCCCTTTGAAAGTGTTCCAACAACCAAACTTGCAGTAACAAATTACAACCTTCAAAATGTCTGAATCCCTGCTTGCACCGATCTAGAGCGGGGTACAGTCCATCTAGGATCATGGGGATGGTGGTGTAGGTTTTCCCCTAGATGTCTTCCATTAAAGTCCATATAACCATGGATAAACGAGTGTGGATCCTCCTCCTTTTCATTGGAAATATCAACAAACCAAAGAAGAAAATAATGAACACATAAACTCGGCGGTGCGTCCAACCTAGGGAAGTAATGGCGAGTTCCTCATGATGAAGACGATACGATTTAATATGTCCATAACTCTCATAAAGAAACCCAAAAGGGATGTAGGATTTCTTTAAGAAAAGTAATACTTCATTTTTCTTAAAGCCCAACATCTTTAGAAAACCGCGAGGGGTGTGATACTCTGGTACTAGTAACCCCGGACTATCCCATGGAAGCTTAGCAAAGCCTCCTATTTCTTCTAAGAGATGAGTCATTTCTATGTCACCAAATCGGAAGACCGTTCTTTTCTCATCCCAGAACATGGTAGAAGCCTCAATCAATGCTCTATTTGGTTGGATATTAAGCAAAGACAAAAAGTCACCAAGTACCTTTCTCACATGATTCTTGTCGCAAGGCGCAAGGTCTTTCCACCAGTCAAGTAGCAGAGGTGGATGTTTTGGACCATGCCGAACCTAGGGACTTCATGCTTCATTTTATGCAAACAAATAAAGCTTAGCCCTTTCCCCCTCAAGATTCGACCATTTACACAATAATGATAAACATATTGGCATATTTTCTCCAAGTAATGCACATAACATGATGGTGCCTATTGGGATTGTGGAAGTCTCGTCGAACTTTGGACAAGGTTTACCTTAGCGGGCTATTGCGTTAACAACATTTTAACCCGTACTAGATTTAACATGATGCATGTACATTTGATATTGGAGTAAGGTTTCTAAAATGGACTAGAAAGGTACTCTCAAGTGGAAAACTTGAGAGGTAAAGGCATAGGACCGTCGACTACACCACTGATCGACTATTCTACAGCAAATAAGCCTTTCCGATTTTAAAAAGGTTAATTTTGGAAGAGCGCGGACACTCATCAAGCGCCGCTATGTTGATAAATGGCACGAATGGATTATGATGTGGAGCATGCTTTATGCAGAGATAATAACACGTTGCCAAGTATTTGCATGATATAATATGTAAATGCAGTAAATAAGACAGCAAAAGTAAACATGGAAAGAGAAGAGAGACAAAAGGAAGAATTTAGTTTATTTCATAGAATATATGAAAAGCAGGTAACGTAGTAGGCATGGTATAGCAATTTGACAAGATAAATAATGGTCATAGCAAGTATAGGTGAATAGGGGAAGGGAGGTGCATGTCATAACAGATTTAAAAAAATAGAGGTGAATAGGGGAAGGGATGAACATGTCATAGCAAATTCAAACAAATAAAGGTGAATAGGGAAAGGGATGTGCATAAATAAAGTAATCCACATAAGCCAACTTCATTATGGTAAGATCCTAAATATATCCCAGCATAGTCTCCATGCTGTCGCGCCCCTTTTTCTCGCGAAATCGGGCTTGGACATATAACAACTCTTTTAAGGAAGAGGTTAAAAGAGAAGAGTCACCACCTAATGGTTTTGAGATGTGTTAGGGAATCTATTTGTAAATAACTCTGTTTTAACTAGTGTGCGTTACCAAAGATAAGTTAAGGGCTCAAATTACCTCAAAGAGAAGGTGTTAGGCACTCTTCGAGGTCCATAACTGTTGGTCCCAGCCGAACTTAAGACTATGTGGATCAGCTAGGTGATCGAATAAACAAAGAGAAACATAAAAGTCGAATAATTTCATTGTAACACAATGAGAATTGGTACAAGCCTTCAAGGATACAACTAGAACGGTCTATATTAAATGACTAAGTGTATAAAAGAAAAGGAGGGGGGTCCTAAGTTTTTTAGCCTAAAGGATCACCGCGTGCAACATAAATAGTACTTTACAACTCCTTTTAGATAGGAGTTGCTCATATTATTCAGCGGGCACAGACTATCATCTCCTGCTACCCGATTACTATGTTGAAGTTGTTTACCTAAAGTTTTCTAGTTCAATTCTAAGTCGCATCCTATGCGTGCACTACCCGTCCCAGGCCTGTGGTCCAGGAAGATTTGGACCTATTATTTGGGTGGTTCTAGACTTTACTTAGTCTGCTCAAAATGGATAAAACTAAGCGACATTCAAAACATGTAGGACTACACATAAGACAATAAATGACTCAAGTTAGCCTCCACACATAAGCAACAAATCCACACGGGTAGATTCTTACATTAGACAGTAGACAATTATAGAATTAAGAGAATTAGAGTCATTAAGTCTTATAGACATGGCTTCTATGTGATTCTGATTTCAAGCGTCGTACAGGTAGTGCTGCTGTTTTGAAACAACGAATTTGCAGATTATAGGTATTACAAACCCTATAGGCATGGTCTCTAAATTGTTTGCGAAATGAAGCAGTAAAACTGTTTGAAAGCTCCCAATTACCCGTGTTTGATTTTATAGACATACTTTCTAGGCGAGTAACAATATCATATAGGCAGGATTTCTAAGAGTTGGTATTTGAATTGGATTTTAGCATACTTATTCCTATAGACATGTCATCTAGGTGGCAGTGTAATAGAAATAGCAATAACAGTAGATGATTAATTACGGTCCTATAGACATGATATCTAGATGAATATTAATAAGAGTAGGTCTCTATCACTTAATGCAATCCTATAGGCATGATACCTAACACATGGCAATAGAGCAAATTGAGCAAATAACCAATGATGTTGCAATACAACATGCAACTAATAACGTATAGGAGTGGAACATGTGAACAAGTGAAATACTCAATTCCTATAGGCATGTTATCTAACAAACACATAGAAATAGAGCATGTTGAGAAAAATGAAACACTTAGATCCTATAGTTATTTTTCTACCCTTTCATGCAAACATTAGAATGTACCCATTTCTAAGTTTCACTAACAACCCAATTGTTTGTAACAAATCATTACAGGCCCAGAATGAAATAATACATAGTTAAAGATGATCAAATACAAGCTGAAACAAATACAGGCCCACAAAGGCAATTACATACCCTATACAAAGTAGCCCATGGGTATCCCTGGCCTTCAATAGCATTATTCTCCAGACAAACAATAGGATTGGCCGTTACAAGATAGTAAATCATTCCAAGGAGTTTCAAAATGAAGCATGATTCAAGATCAACCTAAATAACCTTAGCTGGAGGTCTAGCAGAATCATTGAAAAGAAGCGAATAGAAACATAACCTTCACATGAAAGTGTCTACCATAAAAACCTAATGAAAATAGAATAATCAAGCAGGTTGATGGACATGGTCTACACAATCCTAAATTGAGCATAAAAAGTCATGAACATGGTAAATACCAGTCATAGCACAAAGACTTAAACAGTACAAGAATTCATTGCAGACAAGGATACACTAAGATCTAAATCACACATAGCAGAAAAGCAAGATGTTACATTTTTTACCTTATAGGATTTAGGCAGTACGAATCAGGCATAGATCACACTTAAAGTTTACAAATAGCAAGGAAACAAACTGGGCTAAACATTGAGACAATATGATCAAGGATGATCATGGGTCAATTTGTAGAGAAATAGTAGGTTATGCATAAAGGATTCGGCAGAAAGAGACTCATTAAAAGGCAAATTCTAGGTAGGAACTAGTTCTCTAGGAATTCAAATACAAATGTTCAAGGTAAGGCATGAGACATGACTCATAACAAATAGCCGATAAACAAATTCGAGCATACATGATAGTCTCAAACAAGCATAACAATCCGAAAGTCTTCCAAATTGAATACATTAAATGAACATATAGAGACTTATACAGATTCTGATGAAGAGTTATAGCAGAATTTCAGAAAAAGGTTGACACAGTGTCATATTGGTTCGTAAGAGTTCAAATAAAATATATATTTAAAAGCATGAACACAAGAAGAGAGAAAACATAATTGTGAGGGATTGAACACTTACCAGTTTGCAGATTTAACAACAAATAGAAGAGAATCACCAAATTCCAGTAGCAAAGTAACAAAAGGAAAAACTCCAAACCCTAGTGCGTCAGAGTTCACAGGAGCTTCAAACGAGCTCCGAGTAGTGCTCGCACTAGGGAGGTAGATGTAAAAGATTCTGGTGGCCTTGTCTTTCAGCCGACCAAGAGCTTAAGTTTCAGAATAATATAGAAAGAGTGAGAGAACAATGATCCTAGTCTGTCCACAAGGGAAGTTGCGGAGGGGTTTATATAGTGGTAGGAATTGAACAAACAAACATGGAAAACATTCGATCAAACACAAATAAGGGAGGAAAGTATCATATGCAATCAATAATAGAACCGGTAAAGGTGCAATCAAAATTTCAAACCCTAGTTGGGTCCAATGGCCATGAATTTAGTCGGAAATGCAAGAATCATTCATTGTAGAGTATATATAGATGAGACATCAGCCAGATCTTCACAAAAATTAGAGCTAAATCAGGCCCGTCTTGAAAGGTAGCATTTACCAAAGTTAGGTAAATATTGAGTAACACCATGAACGCGTGAGTAGTAGCAGCATAAGGCAAGAAAATCACGAAAGGATTCCATATTGGGGCCGGATTCAGAGAGGATTTAGAGAGACGGTGGCTAGGGTTTCTGAAGGAAAGGGGAGAGTGTTTAGAGGCAGCTTCTAAAGGGAAATGGGGGGTTAGGGTTTGGGTCTGATAGTTAAAAGGGGTATATAGTTTATGGGTCGTTGATATCTGAGATCAATGGCTAGGATTAAAAGTACAGTGGGGGCGGGTTGAATAAACAGGTCGCGACAGGGTTGGGTTAAAAGGGTCGTTTGGTTTGGGCTAAAGGGATTGGGCCATGGATTTGAGTCTGTTTGGTCCGAAAATTAGCTCAAAATTGGGCCAGGTTTTAAAATGAAGGATTAAAGAGAAATAATTTAATAAAAATATAAAAATACTATTTATGCAATTTGATAATTTAAATAATAGTAAAATATTATAAAAAATATAAAAATTATTTTGACCTTGAATAAAATGACAAATGTAATAAATTGCAAAATGTGGGATATTATTGCAAGAGTGTAAATAGCCTAAAAATACTAATAATTATATGAAATGAAGTAAAAATATCTAAAACACACATATGGGTGTAAATAATAAATTTGGATGATTAAGTCATCACAAAAATAATTTATGAAATGAAGTAAAAATATCTAAAACACACATATGGGTGTAAATAATAAATTTGGATGGAATACTTAGTAAATGTTCGAGTAATTTAAATGCAAGAAAATTAATTTTAAAGCTCTAAAAATTATGGAAAATTATGGAAAATTCTTGTATAAATCTTGTAAATTAAAAAATGATGTAAAAATGACATTTTGAAAGTATATATACTTTTTGAAAAAGTGTGAGGGCAAAATTGGGTATCAACATGGGCCACACTCTCCATAAGGCCCACCAAACGGACCAAAGCGTCCTGAAGCACTGGGGTGGCGATAAACCCCTCCGGGGCCTGAGCTGTCCGACAGGAACAGTCTGGGATGGAACTTGCTCTTCAAACTCTACGTGAGGCTCCACTGTTGCTGCTGCTGCTCGAGCATTAGGCTAAGCTCTGCCCTGCCTCAGCCTCTGGCATGGCCTCGACCTCAACCTCTACCCCTCGTAGGAGCTTCCACAGGGGCCTCCGGCTGCTGCTCAACTGAAGATGCAGTACGTGTTCTTGCCATCTACGAGAGAACAAAAGTAGAGAGTTTAATTAGCAATGAGAGAACAAAATTGCGCGATAGAGAAGAATAGAAGTGAAATTTGTTCCCAAACTTCGTAGCCTCTGGAAGATAAGTACAGACGTCTCCGTACCGATCGTCTAGACTCTACAAAGACTGCTCGTAAATTGTGAGGCCTAGGCAACCTAGTGCTCTGATACCAACTTGCCACGACCCGGAATTCCATCTTCGGGACCGTATGGAGCCTAACATTTTACTTGCTAGGAAAGCCAACGTTAGAGAATTCATTAAGACAATTTTAGTCAATTTCAATAACAGAATGAATTAAGATAAATAGAAGCTAAAACTAAAATGCGGAATAACATAAATCCCATTATATCTGATACAATTCGGATTTGGAGTCACGACTCACGAGCTTCTAAGATTTTCTACAAACAGAGTCTGAAAGAAATACAACTGTTCTGAATGAAAAGAAACATAAAATAAGGAAACTAGAAAGGGATTCCAAGGCCTGCGGGCCCCAGCAGATATACCTTGAGTCTCCATTAAGCACGCTCAAACTGCTAAGCCTCACAATCAGCTAGGGCCAGTACCAAAATCTGCACAAGAAGTGCAGAGTGTAGTATGAGTACAACCGACCCTATGTACTCATAAGTGTCGAGCCTAACCTCGACCTAACCTCGACAAAGTAGTGACGAGGCTATGACAAGACACCCACATAATGAACCTGTGCAGATAAAAGTATATGTACAAGATAACAACAATAACAACTAAACATTTACTATTGGGAGAGGGGACATGCTAAAGGGGGTACAAGATTTAAAAGATACAACGGAAATGATAACCTGAAACAGTCAATATTCCTTTAACTAGTAAAAAAAATTAAGCATAATGAAGAAAATTGCACGACATCACCCTTCGTGATTTTTCTCTCAACCTCACAATGAAACAATGATACTGCACGTCATCACCCTTTGTGCTTTTACTCTCACTCTCAATATAAATCAATAGATATGGCATGGCATCACCCTTCGTGCATTAACTCTCATAACATGGCACGACATCACCCTTTGTGCATTAACACTCACAATATGGCAAGACATCACCCTTCGTGCTTTAACACTCACAATATGGCACCACCCTTCGTGCATTAACACTCACAATATGGCACGACATTACCCTTCGTTCTTTTAACACTCTCCCTTACCACATAACAATGAACAAATACTAACAGGGAGATAAGATCAACAAGAACAAGCCTTACTTCAATAATGGTTCCACAATACCAATCTCAACTTTAGAATCAATACGCAATTATCACAAAAGCCCATAAACACGGTAAGAACGATCAATTTAACAAATAACTAGTCTAAGCATGGATAACATGATTAAAGAAAGCAATCATTACAAGGTTCAAGTCCCACCTGCATGCTATAACCCGACAACACCGCATAAGTACTCGTCACCTCATATATACGTTGTACCCAACATCTAAACATGTAGCAAATAGACAAATAAGTCATAATCCTCAAGTCAAGGTAACCACGACACTTACCTTGCTCCAAGGATCAATTCAAAGCTCAACCACAACTTTGTCTTTCAAACAAGCCTCCGAACCAATAGAATCTAGAAAATTACCAACTAAACGATTCAAATTAAGCCTTAAGAACTACCCACGATTGCAAAGGATTCAATTTAGGTCATTATTGAAAAAATCAACAAAAGTCAACTCCCGGGCCCGCTTGGTCCAAACCCGAAATTCGGACCAAAACCCAATTACCCATTCACCCTCAAGCCCGATTATGTAATTTATTTTGGAATCCGACCTCAATTTGAGGTCTAAATCCCATTTTTACAAAAAAATTTAATTCTACCCAAACCCCCAATTTCCACCATGAAAATACTAGATTTTAAGTTAAAATTTTAGGAAATGCAATGAAAGATTGAAAGAAAGTAGTTTAGAATCACTTATCAATGATTTGGGGAAGAAGAGTTCTTTGAAAAATCGCCTCTAGGGTTTCTAAGTGAAAATTTGAGAGAATGAACAAAAATCCCATTTTCTCAGCTATTTGGTCGGTTTCAGATATCGCATTTGCGACATGGGGTTCGCAAATGCGAACCTCGCAAATGCGAACCTCGCAAATGCAAAGAAACCATCGCAAATGCGAAGTCCTTCCCATCTCTTCTTTCATCGCAAATGCGATGAATATTTTGCAAATGCAAACTGGCCTGATTGCAAGTGCGAAGTAACTCCCCCCTCCCCCAAATCCCCATCTCAAAAGCAAAGACCTGGTCGCAATTGCGCAACTGGGTCTTTTCGAAAATGCAAAGATTATTGTCGCAAGTGCGAAACTGGCAGGTTTACTGCCATATCGCAAATTCAAGGCCAGACCTTGCAAATGCGAGGTCCGAGACCTGCACCAGAAACTGAAGAACGCCTGCTGAGTTTTTCTACGTCCAAACCACTTTGTAGCATATCCGAAACTCACTCGAGCCGTCGGGGCTCTAAACCAAGTCTAAAAATATCATACGAACTTGATCCCGTGATCAAATCGCCAAAATAACACCTTGAACTATGAATTTAGCATCAAATCAGAGGAAATTTTCAAGAAAACTCATAAACATCAAATTTCACAACCGGACGTCTGAATCACGTTAAACCAACTTCATTTCTTATCAAATTTGACAGACAAGTCATAAACATAGTATTTGACCTATACCGGATTCCGAAACCAAAATACGGACCCGATATCCAAAAAGTCAAACATTTCAAAGTCATTAAGACTTTAACTTTCAAATTTCAACGAAGTGCGATCACTCGAGCTAGGGGCTTCCGTATTCGATTCCGAGCATACGCCCAAGTCTCAAATCACGATACGGACCCACTGGGACCGTCAAAAGACGAATCCGTGTTCGTTTGCTCAAAACGTTGACCGAAGTCAACTCAAATGGATTTCAAGGCAAAAATTTCATATTTTCTCAGTTCTTAACATAAAGGCTTTCAGGAAAAAGCAGCTGGATTGCGCATGTAAATTGAGGAAGGATAAATTGAGGTGTTTAAGGTCTTAAAGCACATAATTAGGTTTTAAAACATAAGATAACCTATTGGGTCATCACAATTTTTTTAGTCGTGCACCCATGTACCTTCTTCTTGCTTGAAGCTCTGTCCAGAAGCATTATATTCTGAAAACGCTTAGGGCTAGGCTAATCCTCCCTTAAAGCATAGAAATCCTAGATCCACCTCTGGTTATAATTAGTGCTTGTTAATGAGCCTTAAACGAAAATAGTGAAGAGGGAAAAATCCTTGATTATAAAGTATAAAAATGACATGTGATGAACTTTGTCATATCATATTTGATTATTTCTTGTTATAAACGCACATCACAATACTTGCAGTTGATCTTGATCATTCATCAATAAAGCTTTAACTATTTTTGACAAAGAGATAGCTTCATTGATACATGATTCTTGTTTAGTCTTCTCCCCTCGGTTTCCTAAGGCATCAGCTACAAAAGAACCCTCCCTGCTGACAATGTGATCTTATTAAAATAATACCTACCACAAATGGAAAAGATTGTTAATTTACTAATAATAGATGGCTTAGAAAAGCTCTTGGAAGTTGACTGAAGCCTGTGATCCATCAAAACAGGGGTGGTCATTGTAATATTGATATTTAATTACAGAAATAACAGAAGCCAACCAATTACTTGAGTGGCCCTAACACTCTTGATTTCTCAAACAAGTTACTTAGTTATTTTTAATGTCAAATGGAATCAAATGATGAGTTTCCAAGTGGTATATGATCTTCATTGACTTTCCTCCATAATATATCTCCCCATAAACTGAAATTGGAAAAAGCAGATTCTTACAAATATTGCAAAGTTGGCTCCTAAAGTCCTGGAGGCTAATTCTCTTTAGCCTTGTCACCTCACAAAATTTGCAAAGTAATTAAAGGACAGTATAATACTACTTATAGAACAAAGAGAATTAGGTCAGCTTTACTAGGCTGTGGTGCATGAGTGATGTTGATAGCTCGAATGATTATTATACTAAAAATCAGTATAAAAGGAGGGAGACAGGATCTTCTGCATGATTTTGAATCAAAAAGGTCAGAGAATTTTAATGGTACATTGTCCTTTGAAGGAAACTTTGTAAAATTGTTGTCATGTGACTAATAGGTCATGGGTTCGGACCGTGAAAACAGCTTCTTGTAAAAATATAAGGTAAGACTGCGTACAATAGACCTTTGTGGTCCGACCCTTCTCGGACCCCACACACAGTGGCGAAGCTAGGAATTTCCCAAGGGTATTCAAATTTAAAAGAAGTGAAAAATATTCCGACAAAAGGTATTCAATAAGTGTTATATACTTCTAAAATGTAATATTTTACCTATGTACACAGTGCAATTTTTCGACGAAGGATGCTCAGTTGACCACCTTTATCACCATGTGGCTTCGCCACTACCCACACATAGCAAGAACTTAGTACACCGGTGCTTCTGCTTTGTACATTTTCATAATTCCTCTTGTTGCTTATTCGACTTAGATGGTTGATATTTGTTATTCTTGTTGTTTTTGCTGACTAATCAGAAAAGTGGTCATGTGTGTTTCCTTAGAGTCTAGAGAATGCAACTTTGGTAAACATGCAGATTTAATTTTCTGCTTAGAAAAATGTTACTGAGATTTTCTTCCAACATTTTCAGGCAGTTGCTTTTTACACATACTAACAATATAATTACATTTCGTCTTGAAGTCCTCTTGACCCCTAAGTCGATAATAAGAAAACTACCAAGATCGATATATCATGGTATATGTGGACCGATTGGATGATAAGTGATATTATTGACATACCATATAAGGTTAAAGCTTTTTTAAGTCGAGCAATACTAAAAGATGTTTGCAGAGACAATAAACCTGCAGAGTTTATTCTTTAGGTAACTATCTCATTTTGTTAAGAAGCTTGAGCAAACATTATTATAATCACAAGGAAGTTTAATGTAGATGCGAGGTAATATGTTGCAGTTAGAAGATGTGTGTAATCAAGGTTAGAGTTCTACACCATGTTCAGGGGCGTATGTAGTGTGATAATAATGAGTTCAATTGAATCCATAATGTTTAACGCGGAGTAAAAGTTTATATGTAAAAATTCGTTAAAATTGCAAAAATAGTAGATATGAACCTATAACTTTAAAAATATAATGGTTTCAATGCTAAAAAACTTAAAAATTAAACTCATAGAGTGTAGATCCATCTCTGACTATGTCTATATTACCATTGTGGGCAGTCTTATTTTACTCCATTCAGGTACATGAAAGTTTGCAAGTGATACATGAAAGTAGAAGTGCAGTGATCATGCCACAAATATAATCTGGTCTAAAAGTCCGGAGTCGAATCCCACAAAGAACTAAGGTTCAGCTACAACTGTTTACTTTCACTAAGAATACAAATATGAACAATTCCTAAGTTATAAATATTAAGATTCTTATATCTAATTAAATAACAAATTAAAGTAGTAGATTAACAACTAAAGATATTAAGGGTTAGAAAAAAGATTAAGGAGGTCTAGACTTATGATTTCCCTAATTGTCGTAATTCTTCCCCCTACGTTTTCTATGAATTCGCCTAAGTATTCTCTACCGATCGTGAGTACTTCGGGTGTCGTAATTCTCTCTCGAGCAACTATCACAATTTACTAGACATATTCTCTCGAACTACGCTAGATGGTACTAATTCACCGCTCACTACAATCGCACTAAGGTTTTGTTATCTCTAATCCCGCCTTTATACCCTCCGTATTGATCTCTCACATATTTTAGGAGTGATGTTGTTCAACAACTACCTAAATATGTACCCTCTATCAAGCAATACACACTAAATAAGTACAGTCAATTGATGGTTATTCGATTAACAACAATAAACATGCAGTTGAACAAGTAGAGAAATCCAACAGTTCAATTTTATAAAAATGTAATAAGAATTCATCCTACAAAAGACTCCATCAAAACCCTAGATAACAAATTAGCTATTCATAATTGTATGCAAAACTAAAATACTAGAATTCATAACCAATAATGGAAATAGGAAGAAGAAAGTGAAAAACTCGTAGATGAATTCTCCGCCTTGTTGCTAGCGTTTTCTTGCCTCCTTGGGATGAATTCCCTATCAAAAACTTCCTCGTTTTTGGTCGAATCTGATCTATAAATCCCCCCCCCCTTCTTAGACATGTTTAGGACGTATTTATAGGCTATGATTGAAGTCCTTGAGTCCAAATCCGGGTCGGAGTATCACGCACTTTTGATCACCATGCTATAGACGTCGCGAGGCAAGGCTTATAGTGTAGTCAACCTGGCTATGGAGCTGGCTACGTCTGGCCTGTAGCGCGATCAAGCTTGCTATGTTTGGCATGTAGCACAGTTTTGGGCACTTGGTATTTTTGTGCTCTTTCTTGCATTTTATCCTCTTTTTGTGCAACCTTCACTCATATTTGTCTTCCGATACTCCTACACGTAAAATAACATAATTTAGCTCAACCGTAGCACAATTAACCAATAAACTAATAAAATATACGTCGATTAATGTACTAAAAATATAGCATTTTGGCCACATATAACTATCCCGCACTTAAATATTTCTTGTTCTCGAGTCAACCACCAATTCACACTAACCTAGAGCACTTTATTTTCTTTTAGCATATCTGAAGCACACAATACCTATGACTATGGTTGATATCCATAATTAAACTTTAGCATATCCCTTCAACATACACTTCCCTTTATGTTATGCCATACTTCAAAAATTTATTCAAAAATAAGACAACATACTTATAACAATCCTAGCCAGATAAACCGACTCAATATTACAATGCATTCATGGTTGAACACTTAACATCATAGAGAAATTTAATAATGTCATCTATCCCTCGTGAAATCATGTGCCTTCACAACAAGACAAAAGATTAAGTCGCATCCACACACTCGAATCAAATGTTCAAATATATTTTAAGGACTCAGATAAATCAAAGAAATTCCTCACTCTCACAAAAAAGTCACATGCATGCACAAAGTACCATAGGCTTATCCATTATGTAAACCTCCACTAACGTAGGCTTGCTCGATCTAAAATCAAGTAGGACTTTTCCATGGTTGTAACGTGGGTTATAGGACGAGTATGATATATTTTTGGAATAGTGGCTAACCCTCCTATATACTTTAACACATTACATGCTTCTTTAAGCGCAAATTCTTCAATCCCAACTTCAACTTCACAAACAATATCATCCCAAGAGCTTCTCCCTCCCCCCTTCCCCTCCCCCCTTTTCAATACTAATTTAATTCATACCTACTAGCAAGTACAATATAGCAATTTGTTCGTTTATATATTTATTTTCTCTCTGTTTTTTCTCAACTATGTAAATTTTGTTTTGCTGCAATTTTTCTCTTTTTTACAATTTTTTCGCTAGTAGTATATTCTTTTACAAAACACGTGTACCTTAAATCTTTCGGTGGTTCCACTCAAAAGTCACCTAAGTTCCCTCCTTGCTTCTTCTAGTGCTCAATTTACGATTTAAGTATTGTAATAGGCGCAATGATAAAAACAATGACAATTAAGAACAAAGGTGTAATGTGGTTGCCTAATAAAAGTCTATAGGCTCAAAAAGATTGACTAGGGATAATTTTTATTTGTGGTAAGCATTAAGCTCAAAAAGATCAAAGAAAGCCTAAAATCATTTTTCAAATCGAGCAAAACCTTAAATTCCGCTTCAACTCACATGCCGAGAAAGTTCTAGACTCTAGTGCACTGACATGGACTACACAAATTCTCACTATACATGGGACATGACTCGCGAAGGACGGTTCTATTCTGGCTCTAAAAAAAATTGTAAGTATTCACGAAGCAACAAATAATTAAGCATTAAGTACAAAGTGTATACAAGCCAAGAAAACGAGACATAGGCGTCAATAGACATGCTATCTAACTCAAAAAGTCACCATAAGCAATTTCAAAACAAGTCAAAAAGACACCTAAAAATATCATTTTCCTTCTTTTCTTTCCTAAATCCCGATTTAATCTAAAAATAAAATAAAATAACCTACTACCCTGTTCAACTACATCCCATGGAAAAGAACAGAGTCGCACAAAAAAACCATGAGGGATTATTACTACTTAAAAGAATAAAAAGACATATTTTTGGATTTTTTTTCATTTTTTCAATTTTTTTTGTGCTTTTACTTAGATTTTAGGCCCCTCAAGAAAACAGCCTAGGAGATCCATCGTCGGGAAAATTCCAATATCTTTTATTTTTCTAAAAAAGATCTTCAATTAAACTAACACCACTAAAATAGTATAGAAAGTCACCCAGACAGTCTCCTCACCCACACTTAATATTGTGCATTGTCCCCAGTGCACACCATAGATAACAAGAGCGTGAAAGAAACTCCTTGATAGGCCCAAGACCGAAGCATCAACAGCTCATGGGATACTCAGACTTCTCCCAAGCCTGGTCCTTCGTGTGGGTACGTCACAATTAGTTCCAACTATGTGATTTGCTTTTGCTTCCTTCCAACGGCTTTCCTTTCCATGATCCTACAACATTAAAAAAAACAACAGTACAAAAATAACACAATTAAAAAAAATAAACAAATAAAAAAACCAGTAAAGTTGGGTTGCCTCCCAACAAGCGCCTAATTTAACGTCGTGACACGACATGAATCACTCTCTGCCTCCGCTTCAAACTTATGAATTGGACCCCAAGTTTTGACTCAAGCTTATGATTATGCTCTTGAGGTGATGCAAATTCTTGTAAGCCAAAAATTAAGTAATTCTTTATCCATTTTTTTGCTTCCAGCTGAGGAGTGTCATCTTGCCTAGACAACTTCAAAAATTTCATAATATAAGGCTCATCTGCCTCTTTCGTTGACTCCTTTGTATGCTCGTGAGGATCCATTACCATTTCACCATCATAATAAGGGGATTGAGGGAGGATAATAAATATAAACACAACCATGAAAGTGACCATCTTGACTACCACACACATCACACACTATAAGATTGAGTTGATGCACATAATTCATACTCGAAAACATTTCGATAATTTTTTCAGAGGTGGTTTCCTTACAATATGTGTGAGGATCCAAAATAGAATCACCAAAACTTAAAATTCCATAATTCCAAGATGCCATGTCTCTCAAATTTAAAATTAAATTTAAATAAAAAATCAAATACAAAAAAAAAGTCCAACTTGAAACCTAACAATATGTGCACCTACAGCTACACCGTTAGTTCCTCGGGAATAATGCTAAAATTTGATCACGCCCAAATCTTGTCCTAAAAAAGATAAGCGGTCGCTGAAAATATAATCCACTCTAGAAGTCCATAGTTGAATGAGAACTAAGGTTCAGCTACAATTGTTCACGTTCACTAAGAATAATAGTTTGAACAATTCCTAAGTTATAAATACTAAGATTCTTATATCTAATTAACTAATAAATTAAAGTAGTAGATTAACAACTAAAGATATTATGGGTTAGAGAAAAGATTAAAGAGGTCTAGAGTTATGATTTTCCCAATAATCGAAATCCTTCCCGCTACGTCTTCTATAATTTCGCCTAAGTATTCTCTACCGATCGTGAGTACTTCGGGTGTCGTAATTCTCTCAGGAGCAACTACCACAATTTACTAAACATATTGATCGCGCCAAATGCACACCTCTAAAAAGGTATTAAACGATCGTTTACAATTATAGAAATCCAACTAAGAGTCGGATTCGAATCCACAAGGAGATAAGATAGGAGTTAGGGGTATATATTCCAATGTGCGTGATTGAACTATCTAGATTTGCACTTCCACAAAAATATTTTGTTTCTATTTCTAATTTTACAGTAAAGATTGCAGAATAAAGAAAGAAGACTAAGAATAATTATTTTTGAGGATTTTCAAATTGATAAAAAGCCTAGGGCTATGACCATTAGCTAGGTGTTTGCCTAATGGGTTAAAAACTTTAATGTTTATTTTGTTGATTGGGGTGTATTATAGCTATCAACTTTCAATTACCCACTCAGTGCCTCTCAGTCAGAGGATGGTTTTGCCCAATTTGTCTTTCTCAAGACCAAATGAGTATCACATAAAACAGTTGATAAAAGCACAAGTCGGGTTATTACTATCTCTAGGTTGAACCCTTTAATTGGGTTAACCAATCTCTCGATTGACCCAATTCCTTGTTAGCCAAGTTTTCTAGACTAAGTCTCTCTTTCTCAAGTAGAGACTAAGTCAAATAGGCATGAACTAATATTTGCAACCATTAATTCCACAAATTAAAGCATGAACTAGGCTAAATAATAAACACCCAATCATAAACAAGCATAAATTGGATACCCATAAGGTTTACACACTAGAATTGAGTCACAACCTAGTAAAAATCTAGCTACTCATGCTTGGGTTTTAAGAAAAGAAGAAAAAAACTAATAAAACTCATAATGTAAGCTTAAAATGATAAAATCTATTGTAAAATATACTAAAATACAGAAAACTTCCAAAAGAGGCAAAGTAAAACGGCTACGGTAATTGCTGATGTCAAACCTGACCTAATTTTATGAAACTCGTCTATTTATACAATGTTGAAAATCTCGGACAAAAATACCCCCGGGGAGATTCTGCGGCTACCCAATTCCATGTGCGGTCCGCATAATTCTTCATCTTACAAGAGGTGGGATTCTGCGGCTGCACAATTCTGAACTGCTTCCGCGAGGCAACAATTCTGCGGTTCGCAAAGTTAAAACTGTCACTGCAATGCATTCTTCTGAGGTCCGCAATAATAGGATTGCGGCCGCAAGACAATCTTCCACGGCCGCACAAATCTTCTGCAACCACACAAATCTTCTGCTATCCGCAATTCACTGAAGCTCTGGACTTGGTCTTTTTGCCATATAACTGATCTTGATCTTAAGACCATCTTTTTCGACCGCACAATTCATGTGCGGTCCGCAATTTACACGAATGCCTACTGAATTTTCCATCTTTGGTTGCGACAGCATATGGAATCCTGCGGACCGCACAATGTATGCTTTTGTGCCCTTTATTGCCTTATGCTCAGACTACTCCTTTTTGAGTCGGATTTCATCTTGGGAGTCCAACTTTTAGCATTCCTGCAATTTTTCACAATTCAGTAGTTTCAAAAACACAATTCAATGCTTTCAGACTAAAACAAAAGCTAAAAGGCGTTAATAAGTAGTCAAATCCCCACTTATCACATATTCTCTCGAACTACACTAGCTGACACTAATTCACCGCTCACTACGATCGCACAAAGGTTTCGTTATCTCTAATGCCGCCTTTAAACCCTCTGTATTGATCGATCACATAAGTTATGAGTGATGTTGTTCAACAACAACCTAGATATGTACCTTATCTCAAGCAATACACACTAAATAGGAACAATCAATTGATGGTCATTCAATCAACAATAATAAATACGTAGTTGAACAAGTAGAGAAATCCAACGGCTCAATTATATAAAAACGTAATAAGAATTCATCCTACAAAAGGTTCATCAAAACCCTAGATAGCAAACTAGCTATTCATAATAGTATGCAAAACTGCAATAATAGAATTCATAACCAATAATAGAAATAGGAAGAAGAAAGTGAAAAACTCGTAGAAAATTCTCCGCCTTGCTCCTAGCGTGTTCTTGCCTCCTTGGATCGAATCCCCTCTAAAAGAACGTCCTCCTTTTTGGTCGAATGTACTGTAGAAAATGTCCCCCCTTCTTAGACATGTTTAGGAAGCATTTATAGGCTAGGGTTGAAGTCCTTGAGTCCAAATCCGGGTCGGAGTCTTTTAATTCACGCACTTTTGATCCCCGTGCTATAGACTTCGCGAGGCCAGGCTTATAGCGTGGTCAAGCTGGCTATGCTTGGCTTATAGAACGGTTTGGGTACTTGGTATTTTTGTGCTCTTTTCTTGCATTTTCATCCTCTTTTTGTGCAACTTTCACTTATTTTTGTCTTCCGATGCTCCTACACATAAAACAACATAATTTAGCTCAAACATCGCACAATTAACCCATAAGCTAGCAAAATATAGGGCGAGCAATGTACTAAAAACATAACATTTTTGCCATGTATCATGCACAATCAAGATGACATTTTAGTAAATATTTATTGTATACTGAAAGAGTAATGAAATTTCTTTAATGATTATAATGTTAATGATTAAGTTTGATTGGCATGGTAGAGAATGAAATGTAGTATCGTCTTCATATACTGCAATTTCTTAAGTATGCGACATATTAGTTCAGCAGGGTTTTCACTATTAGATACACTGTAGAGCTGCTTTTCAGCTTTAATTCATTTTCTCCAAGCCCCTGCTACATTCCTGGCATACTTGCATCGTAAGTATACCTACATGGACACCCCTTTTGCCAATGTATATATACTATGTATTGAATCTTCTTTGACTTATTTGTGTATTTATTTCTTTAAATGTTGACATTCATGTATGAAAATCCTTGTTCCACTATTGCATATAATTACTATAATGTGTTTTGTTAAATTATGTGATTTTCTCATGTAAAAGTTTAAACTTTATTATGTGTTCAACAAGCCCCTTCACATCCGGACCTGAAATATTTTCATGGGTAAGCACGTGAAATTTGCATTATAATGGATGAGATGAGGCTCTAACTCATGACCTCTGATAGCATATTAAATTGTGTGATCATCCCATCAAAAAACTTAAACGATTAGAGATGTCATACTTTATTAACTTAGTTATGTCTTCAATGTGCCATCACGCCTTGGGAGAAAATAAAACACTAGTCGTTTGAATTAATCTACTGATATAAATTGAGTGTAAACAGATTTCATGTCTATGACATGAAAATAAAACTTAGATTTAAATTGTATGCACAGAGAATACATATCTAGCACAACAATTAATGGATTAAACATAGCTAGTTTTGAACAGAGTGACCAATCCCAGGACTATGACCATCTACATTTCGTGGTGGTGGTGGGGGCCTAGACAAAATTGGTGGAACCTGACTTGGTGGTGTTGCAGGGGCAGACTCATTCTCTAATGCTGCGGCATTTCTTGTTGTATAAGATTGCGAGTTTCCACTAGTTTCTCTTTTTGATGTCTTTTTATAAACATGAGGTTTCAAGAAATCATTTCTCTCCATCTTGATGTTTCTTCCCTCAATAGATTGAGTAATATGAGAGAAGATCATAGCAAGGAGAAGGATGGCAAGGATCACTTTTGTGTGAGCCATGAAAGGAAAATGAGAAGGATAGACTATAGAGAAACGAGACTGATGGATGGGTGCCTAACCTCTTTTTTTCCATATGGTATTTATAGGACAAAACAGGCAATACAAGGGTTATTTGGTCCTCACTACTCACTAGTTGGAGATTCACTATGTATAAAAAAAAAAGTTGTGCCTTAGTTTGCAAAACGCGAATGAAATATATGTTAGTGAAAAAAGAAAATGTAATGCGTGGTAAAAGTTGACAATTATAGTCAGTAGGCTATGTTAAACTGTCTAGTCACTTCAATTATAAATTTAAGACTATTAGAGAAGAAGCATTTTAATTTATTGTTTATTAACTCATATGCGAGTATGATTTTCTTTCATGAGCTAATTATGTAGAAATTCTATTTTATAATGGATGAGAGTAAAAATTGAATTAAATCTTTGCATGCTTAGATATCATATTGAATCGGGTGATGGTTTGTTTTAGTAAGCCATGCAAGGTTCTGTATCCATTATTTGCAGAATTTTTAAATTGAGATAACTTACTTGTAAATTAGTGAAAGACAAGCATGGAGGTATCTTTTGTTAGTGCCACTAGGCGGTGAATTTAAGCTCGCTAGAATTTAAAAGGTTGATCTTAATTGTGTTATACAATAACAAAATGCTAGTACAATATACAAGATATATAATTAATTATACTATGTATGTTATGCGCTCCACTTGGTATGTCCTTTTTAATTTGATGAGTTGAGCATGCTGATAACTTTCCAACTGGGGAATCTGACTGACTATATTTCTTGTACTTTGCGGCTTACCTACTTAATGTTAACCAGCTCTTGTAGTACTTGCTGCGGTTAAATTAGAATGTGTTGAAGAAGCCAAAGTGGATCTACTTGATCAAATTGGTGATATATTGAGGATCGTTCCTGTTAGCCTTTGGAGATTTTGTTTCAAATTTAAAATCTGAGATGGTTTGATCGAATTGCATTGCAGTTTGAAAGAACAATCTGTTGCACATACCAATTATGTCAATTGGATAGACTTCGACAATTTAATAGATTGGTCGAATGCAAATAACACAAAGTCATATAATAAAGTTTGGTACACAATCACAATGTCATGCCAACAGGGTTGAGTTTATGAATAATTAATAACAGAAATAGAATAAATATAGCATAAAATCTACCAATTCGGCAGAGAAATCCCTAACAAGCAATAAGTGTGTGTAAGGTTGGATGTCATTTTGTAAATACATTCATAGATGGGGATAATATTTAAAGACCAGCTTCTTACATGGCTATTTAGGTCAATCACTCCAGAAGAACGGGGCTTTTGCATCCGTACTCACTTTTTGTGCCACGTTTTAACTTATACCCACTTTGTAAAAAAAATTACATCTGTACCTACTTTTGCGCATAACTTCAGTATGCGGGACTGAAGTAGCAAAGGCAATCACGCAAAACTTCAGCATTCTAGTAGACGGGCCTGAAGTAGCTTGCGAACTTCAGATCTAGAGTTGAAGTTGTTGTCTTGTAACTGGGGAACTTTATCATACGGGGCTGAAGTTCTCCAGTTATAAAAACAAAAACTTCAGCATACGGGACTGAAGTTCCCCCAGTTACACTGGGGAACTTCAGCTCTAGAGCTAAAGTTTTGTCTTTGTAACTGCGGAACTTCAGCATACGGGGCTGAAGTTCCCCAATTATAAAGACAAAAACTTCAGCTTACTGGGTTGAAGTTCCCTAGTTTACAAAGACAAAACTAGAGCTGAAGTTTTGTCTTTGTAATTGTCTTTATAACTTGGGAACTTCAGCTCTAAAGCTGAAGTTTGTAACTGGGAAACTTTTTGTCTTTGTAACTGGGGAACTTCAGCCCCGTATGCTGAAGTTTTGTCTTTATAACTGGCGAACTTCAGCTTAACTGGTGAACTTCAGCTCAGCGAGGGAAAGGGAGCTGAAGTTATTTAAAAAGTGGGTACAAGTTAAAAGTTTTTAAAAAAGCGGGTATAGGTTAAATGGGGGCGACCAAATAGGGTGTCCCGCGCAATTTTTACCAGAAGAATTAGCTAGGGAAAATGACATTGTATAACCGCTCTTAAAATAATAGCCGAAAAATATTTATTTTAATGTACATATACATTTTGACATGTTATATATAAAAGAAATACATATAAATTCTATACACTTTTAAACTATCGGAGATAAATAATTTCGCCCGCGAGCTAAAAGTAAATTTTTCCCAACTAACTAGGCAGCAATAAGTTGGGTCATGATCCAAATTTTGCTGGGACTTGGCTAGGCTTCTACAAAGACCACACCAGGCGTTTTGGTCACATAAGATGAATGTCTGGCCCATGATTTTTCATGGGTCAGAACCAATATGGAAGGGAAAGCTCTCATCAATGGACCCACTTGCTGATGAATTCAAAAAATATTTCATAATTTACAACTTTTAACTACATAACATATTTTAAAACAAAAACATAGTACATGTTATACCTCAAATACGGTAGATTTCCTGCAAATTAGGAAAATTCTAAATATTCCATAATAGTGCAGTCTCCAACTAAAATCAAACACCCAAAAATAAGAAACTGCTTATTTAGGGTAATAGAAAGAAAATCAGTATCAAAATGCAATCAATTATTTTCTAAACAATCTCCTTTCCCTTTGGCCTTTCCAAGCTATAATATCCTTGCACGTTTTTTTCCCCTAGAAGCGTAAATTTCATTCATTTTCTACAAAAATTTGTTATTGATGGCATATTGACTATGACTAAACTTTACTTTTCAGTTCAATTTTTTTATTTTTTTTATTTTAAGTACTGTAGCTACAAATACAATATTTATATACATTTTTATATTTGGAATAATGTTCAAGGCATATTATTTGTATTATGTACTTATAGTATAGTTAATATATGTAATCAATATATGTTTTACATTTGGAGCAATATATAACATAATCTATTTTCATACATAGTATACATAATGTGTATCATTTATATTAGCACTAATATATCACATTCATTATTTATATTGGTACATTATACCAAATATATATTATTAGTATACTATATCTACAGCATATATTATATATTATTAGTATATTTATAATATATATTAAATATATTAAATGTATGTATATAATGTATTATACATAAATACGGTGATAAATTAGGATGAGAGGGAGTAGTTGAGTATAGAAGAGGTAATTTGTTTTCAGTATATTGTCTGAATGTTTTTCATTACCTTGAGAATCGAGATAAATAGGCTCACAAACAAGTTTATAAATTTGTTAGTAACCAAAATCTCTTTACATTTCCAGATCCAAGAGACACGATATGTTGGCACTCTTCACTGTCGGTAGGCAGACTACTAATGTAGATCCTTTAGTTATACAAAAGTCCAAGGTTAGATTTGTGTCTTTCTTTGGCCGTCTACTTGAGAAACTTCGCTTAACATTTTCACAGGCTTTTTGTGTCTATGACATAAAATGGGATGAAGTATTTTGATGCTCTAGGTGAGAAATACATTTTAGGTGATAAAGAATCTTAAGTGATACTATTATTTTTAGGTGAGAGAGAATCTCAATGGAGAGATTTTAGGATATGAAAAGTTGTACTTAATTAATTTAAAAGGTAAGTTTTTAACCTAAAAAGAAATAACCTAAAAAACGCTCTCTTCTCTTTCCTAAACCCTAAACTCACCGGCGACCTTTCCATGGCAGCCACGGCCGGCGGCCAGCCACCACCAGTGGCTGCGCTGCCTCCCCAACCTCCCCCCAATGTCGCCCAACCATCTACAACAACAAACAACAATCTCCAACCCATGGATTATGCAAAAATCTTAAAACCTACTGCCATTAATGCCCCCATGCAAACCCTAGCTATGTTACCATTGAAACCAGTTGAATTCCTTCACGGAGAACCAGTTGTGAAGTGGAAAAAACAAGAAGTAAAGCAATCTATCGTACAACAAGGGCTTCAACTTGCAGTTCTTGGTAAATTTTTGTATGGGAAGCTTGTTATTAGTGAATTACGTAAAGTAATTCCAATTCAATGTGAGATTAAAGGCCATTGTTCAGTTGGTTTAATTTAAGATAGTCATGTGTTGATTAGGATGTCATTATTGGAGGATTATGTTCATCTTCTTTCAAAGCCAGCTTTTTATTTAAAAGCTCAGTCAGACATGTGGCAGATGCGTTGTACAAAATGGAATCCATGGTGGACACCTGATGAAGAGACTCTCATTGCCATAGCCTGGATTAGCTTTCCAGAACTGCCTCCTAATTTCTTTGGTAAGCAATGTGTATTTTCATTTGCTCGTGCAATAGGTAATCCATTACATGTAGACCTAGCAACTCAAAATGGGACTAGACCTAGTTGTGCCAAGGTAAAGGTGGAAGTTAACTTGTTAGGTAAGTTCCCTCATCGTATTAAGATTGTGGAAGAAGCTGATGAATCTGGGCCAGAAGAGTTTAAATGGATTAGGATTAAGTATCATTATATGCCAAAATATTGCAAGCCTTGCAAAAAACAAGGGCATAGTGAGGCAGAATGTTGGGTAATTCATCCTGAATTACACAAGAGATTTGATGAAGATGTTGAGGATCAAGTCAAGGAGAAGACAGTTGTGGTGAGTGTCGCGCGCCCCTTTTTCTCCCCGAGCGCTCCTTTCGGTGCCGGTTGAAAGGGATTATGACATTGGTTGGGAAAACTCGTTCCTTTTGGGAAAAGGGTTTGCATATTTTGAAAAGTCGCCACCTAACGATTTTAACGGTGCGTTAGGGCACCTAAGCGGTTCAATTACAACTACGTTACTAATCAGAGATTGGGTAAGGGCTTGAAATTATCCTAAGGGGAAGGTGTTAGGCACCCCTGAGGATCCACAAGTGTGGTTCCCGGCCAAATGGTTTCTGTGAATTTGTACAATTAGCAAATAACAAGTAAAGACTCAAATAAGAGGGGATTTAAGTCTTAAGCATGCAGATGTTTGAAAATAGTAAAGGAGATTAGACTTTGAAAGGATTACGAGCTAAGCGTATAAAAGGTATCCTAGGTTTATAATAATATGGATCACATCAATGCAATACCCGGTAATCACTCCTCGAAGAGGGGCTATACGTGGTATTAGCGCACCGATCATCATATCTATATTCCACCCTTTCCCACCCCATGAAAGAAACTAAATCGAGTGTTGGTCTCGACCTCTAATGCATGCTGTTACCCGTCGCTTCCTATCAGTCCCGGAGGAAATTAGGACTTCTATCCTAAAGGAGGTGCTAGGCAAACCCTCAGGTTTTAAAGGTGAAAATGCTAAGGCGACATATACTGAACAAATAGAACTGCAGATAAACGGGGTAGCACATAAACAGGAAAGGGCTCAAAGACCACCACAAATAGTTCACATAAATAGCATGTCTCATACACAATTAAAGTCCATATTCAGGTTCAGATCCTAAGCATGATATCTAAGCGATAACATAAAGACATATTTATTGCATAACTCAGAGAGGAAAGTGTTAATCAGGCTTACCTACTGGTTTTAAGAATGCTGACAGTTGAACACTAATCACAAAGGACAGTTCTGGTTATATTTTTTTAAGTTCATTACCTAAGGCTTGCCTAAGTGTAAGATAAAATGCAATTCTAGGTGTTGAAGATGTGCAAGGATTAATTACCAGTTGTTTAGAACAGGGGACTGTTTTAGATATTTGTATTTAGACTAAGTGTAGTTAAATGAATACGATCCTATAGCATGATGTCTAATGCAGCATGATGCATAGTAACCTAAACAGGATTGCTAAATGCACATAAAATCACAACATTATGCACCATTTCAGGAAGTGCTCACACCAAGATCCCGGGCAGTGCTCACACCAAGATTTCATAGCCAAGATAGAGTAAGTGCAGTGTGGAATGGCCAGCCTTTATGTGTCAAAGTTCAGAGGGAGCTCAAGGGTCCTAAGGAAATGCTCACACAGAGGGGGCAGAACCTAGGCTTCTAAGAGTATATGTGAGAGTGCTTGACATAGTTTTGAAAAGGTTAAGTAAGAAAACATTTTTGAAAAGGGTAAGTAAGAAAACAGTTTTGAAGAGGGAAACTTAATTGGAATAGTTTTATAACAAAGGAGTTTAACAACCAAAAGAGCAGGAACACCAAGTTCAACATCACACAAAGGACCAGGAATAGTCCAACAATCACAAGCATGGGTAATGGGATTTGAGGGACAGATACAGAGCATGTGAAGACAAACATGTAGTAGGCAGGACACAATTGGAAGTTCCTAAGGATTCAGGGGATTGGGGGATACAGTAGGGTGTAGGATTATACTAACATAACAGGACCAAATAGTTCAAGACAGTAGTATTTACCCTAAATAACTAATGTACCAAATAGGCATGAAGATTCCATAGAATATGTATCAAGTACATAAAGACATGCTGGTTATGACAAATAGAGTATAACTTATCACGCGAATAACGTTCAGGATCGTAGTTACATGTTGAACAACAAAATAATAAGTAAAAGAAAATTAGAAACACAATGAATTGAAACAATAGTGGAAACATGTTGGTTTGAGAACTGAAATCTGAATTAGAACATACCAGTGAAGTGAAGAAAGTAGTAACTCAAACAGGAAGTAGGAGTTGCACAATAGTTAGCCTTGGCTTGCAGCCGGCTAACTTAGAATAGTAGTAACTAGCACAGAAAAGAGAGAGAGTATAGAGTTTTTAGTTGTGAGAGAGAGAGTTGAACAGATTAGTTAAGTCCTGCTTAATGAAAGAGTAGTGTATATATAGTGTTTTAAAATAGATAGTAAATAAGGTAGGAATCAAAGTTAACCCTTAATTAAGGGACTGAGTATCAATCAATGTAAAATCAGTATAGGTATCCCTCAATTGAAAGGGTTAAGTTCAAATGGTATTATGCAGACAGCAAATACGGAAAGGTACCATATGTGACTGCATATAGCATATAAGGAAATAACTTAGCATAGTACAAGTGTGGGACATGCAATTGAGGCTAGGTTAAGAATATTTCAATAAAGGAAATAATATAAAACTCTGTGTGATAGCATAATTGACCAAAATGAGGCAAGAAAATAATTTAAAGGTTGTAAATCAGTAAGGAAATCATCACAAAAGATCAATGAAGGGTTCAATTACAGGAAATTAGGGGTTTAAACATGAGCGATGTTGATTCCTGTGAGTACACGAAGTAAACACACAATAGGACAGGAAAATCAGAGATTCAAGTAAAATCACATAGAATCAGGGATTCAATATTAGCACACAGTAAATGATTAAAGGGATTAACAAACGAACATGATATAACAGGGAGAATCAAAGAGTCAGAAACCCTAATGACTGCAGTAGCAAGAAATCACATAGAATTGAGATTCATCTAAACAAAACAGTAACAACTAGAGGGATTAAACAGAGCAACTACAACATAAGCAGAAGAAGCCAAAATCAAGAACCCTAATGAGCAAGAATAGGATAAAAATCATAGAAAACTCAGGACGTATTCATAACAGACAGACACATATACAAATCAAAAGAGTATATCAATAAAGGCAAACCTAAGATTATAATACAATGTTAAAACTAAAGTTTTAACATAATAAACTATGAAAAAGAGATTTTAATAGAAACCGTTTAAAAATACGAGAAGAATCTCAGAAGAACCCTTAAACTTGAAGAAATCATTTTTGCAGAAAGGTTTTTTAGAAACCCTAGTTGGAAAACAAAAAATCGTTTTAGGAAAAATAGAAAACCCTTAAAGAAAACATCAAAACGACTTGAAATATGTATATATCTGTTACAGATATAGAAAGATCTGAGGTTTTAGAAGTTAGGGTTTCGAAGAGAGAACCCAAAGAGGAGAGAAAAACTCAAGGTTTTACCGGTTTCCACCGGAAAGTGTAAGAACCTTACTCGAACGGCCATGGGTAGCCGGAAAATGGCATGAGGGACCATAGGTAGGAGTTGAACTGCTCCAGGTTCACATGAGGACCTCAGGGTAGCATCAAACCGGCATGGGGTGAAGCAGGGGCTAGGAGATGGTGAAACGTCATGGTTTCCAACGAGGGAAGTGGCCGGAGAAGGTGGACAGTGTCCATCGGAGATGAAGAGACGGGAAGGTTCTA